>PVKS010016852.1:0-43153 GCA_004027875.1 Aplodontia rufa
CACAATCGATATAGAAAATGCTTTCCCTCTAATCTCAATCTTACATAAGTGGAAGAGGTGAGGGGGAAAAGGTAGACAATTTCTTTAGCAGCATATATGGCTAAGTCTATCAACCACCTTAAACTAGAATGTCCATTATTGACCCCATTAAAAAGAATTGGGCTAATATCAAAAGTTACCCATTTCATAAGCCAAAAGACAATTTTAGGGTTACAGTAAGTAAAATATTTTTGAACTGCTTCAAAAATTTTTAACCATAAACTAGAGGAATTATCTCTTCATTGTAAGAAAGAAAGGAATAACAGAAAGCAAAAGTCACTTAAACTAAACTCATTTTCAGCCCTCTTCGAACAGAAGAAATGAAAATAATGGTTGATTAGCTAAGCTTTGTGCTCTAACCAAACTAATTAATTACAGTGATTTTAAATGGCAATAGCCCATGTTGACTGGGCAACTTGACAGTTCTGAATACTTTTATAACAATTTCTTTTTTTTAACCGCAAAGACACTAAAATGATCCGGTCATGCAAGTTCATCTTATGCATTCTGCATCTCTTTGCCAATCTTGTAGCTAAGAATCTTGTTCCAATCAATCTTAGTACGTGTAACTGGCAACTGTCGACGTAAGGCTTTGAAAGTAGTGTCCGACATTGTCTGATAATTCTCACTGATGGCAGTCTATGAAAAACAGTAGTTAGAAGTTTAAAACAAATGAAAGAACAAAACAATTTAAAACACATTAATGTTTTCAGAACAATCTTTATTTAAGCTGCCAATTGCACTGCTTTTAAATAGTCAAATAAAAAAAATCCCAACATGGTTTTAAAAGCTGTTTAAAAGCAGTTTTAAGGAGAGAAGCTTATAATCATTTCAAATAATTTAATGAAATGAAATTATAAATTAGTTTATTATCTGCATTCTCATTTTGATTCTATTTTACCATTTCAGTCAGAATTTATAAATTACTATTTATAAGGGGTGGAAACTCATCTGATTCACAAATGCTTAAGTGTGTAGTTTAGAAACTGATAAGGTAAATAATAGAGCACAAAATGAAACATGAACTAAGCAGATTACATAAAGCTCAAATAGTTTGGGAAACATGTGTTAAAATTCCCAATCAGAAACAAAAATTATAAATTTTGGCATACTTTGACCAATGCTCACAAATTTCAGACCAAAGCCAAGGCTTAATATTTTTAAAATACAAAATCTTAACTGAATTCTATTTATTTCCCACTCTTTTTGACAATACTTTTACAAGTTTGCCCTTGTACTAAAAGGAAGCACACAACAAGAAGACTGTATTTTGTAGGGTGAAACAATGAAAAAAAACTCAGTAATATGGCTGCAATTAAAATTTCAATGCCATTCATAAGTGAAAATACATTATATAATATTTTTGAAAATCATACCTGGTATTCATTTTCTGCAGCTTCTACAATCTTTATAAATTCTTTTGCTGTCTGCACCTCATTCTGAATGAAAAATATAACCAAAAGTAAATGAAATAGTAATTTAAAATTAAGCCACTATTATTTTTAAATATATGGTTAATAAAATGCTATAATTTAATGAAAATAACACAGGTAAAGATGGTAACAAGTAAAAGGAAAACCAAATATCCAATTACTTTAAGTCCAATAGGAGCCAGGCAAAAATATTTTAAAAGTCTACAAAATGAGACTGGTCTCTGTACTGCACACTGATCTAAGTTCAATTGTAACACTTAATGATGCAATCCACTGACAACTTTTACAGGTAAGAAGTTAAGGCACAGATTTCTAATTAATGATTATCTTTACCTAAATATTGTTTTAACTAAGCAATATTTCCCACTGTAATGATACAAAAATTACCTGGAGGTACAATTTTAAAGTTCAAGGTGAATTTATTCTACTAGTTATTTTCTGAAAAAAAATTTTAACATGCCAATATATGGTTTTTACTTGCGTTTTTCCTAATACTAAAATCAATGGAAATCTACATTTCTTTTTAATAAAGAATGTTAACGTAAAATTCACTGGTATTTTATATATTTTATGTGTGTGGGTATATGTGTATTTACACACATTATATATATGCGCGTGTAAGTAGGATAAATTTTCTCTTTCCCATAATAATAAAAGAATGAAAACCACACACAATAAAGTAAAAAGTAGTTCTTAAGATTCAGAACCAGGAGCTAGAGAGGTGGCTCAGTGGTAGAGTGCTTGCCCGGCATGCGCGAGGACCCAGGTTCAATCCCTAGTACCACATATACAACTAAGTGAAGGAAAAACAAAAACCAGATGAAAAAAACTGACTCTGTCTCTCTCATTTTTGTTTTTTTTAACAGAGAGGGAGAGAAAGAGAGAGAGAGAGAGAGAGAGAGAGAACGCACAAGAGAGAGTGGGAAGAAAGGAGAAAGATAAAACCAATTTTCTTTCTTTTTTCATCTGGCCTTTTTTTCTCCAACACTTGGTTGTGTATGTGGTGCTGGTGTTTGAACCAGGGTCCTTGCGCATGCCAGGCATGCACTCCAATTGCTGAGTCACTGCTCCAGCCCCTCTCTCTCTTAAAAAAAAAAAAAAAAAATTCAGAGACCAACACATTACCCAAGTTAATTACTATCACAAACTCTAGTAATTTCACCGTCTATAATTTTCGGGGTAAATCTTTCTTCATAAGAATCTTTCTTTAACATCAAACTCCCCAAAGAAGATAGTACCAAGTACCCTTGTTATATAAAGAAAATGACGTGATAATTACTTATGTATATAACTACATACAAAAAAAACTGTCATAGAAGTTCAGACATCACTAAGTTTCTTTCACTGGCAAATTCTGCAAGCAGAGTACATTTAGCACAAAAGTAGAAATCATCTAAATGTTGATGAAAATTTTTTTAAAAATATGGCTTCTTTCTCTTAGGTAGTATCTAGTCTAACATATTCGTACATGTTTTCTAATGTTAAAAACTTTCTTGAAATTGAAAACAATTTTTCATTAATATTGAACATTAGCTAATTTTTATACGCTGGCAGTTAGTTTATACTACAGTGGTACTTTTATGTATAGAATACAAATGCTTATGGAAAAATGTCACTATTAATGTTATACTGTTAATATTTTGGGGGTAAAAAATTCACAAAAGAACAGTTATATATGCAATAGAAAGAATGAGGAAAGAACTCTGGAGAAATAATATACAATATAGTTTAAAAATCAGGTACAGGATCATAGACCTAAATACAAAAGCTTAAACTACAAAACTCTAGAGGAAAATGAAGCAAATCTTCATGACGTTGGGTTAGGCAACAGATTCTATTAATATGCCAAAAGCATAAACAAAAGAAAAAATAAATCAGACTACATATCAAATGTGCTATTTCAATTGTATATGTCCAAAGACATATACAAATGGTCAACAGGTACATGAAAAGATGCTCAATATAATTAGCCATCAGAAAAATGTAATCAGAAACCACAATATGACGCTACTTCATACTGACTAGGATGGCTAAAATCAAAAAGACAAGTTTTGGCTAGGATGTGGAAAAACTGGAACCCTCATATGCTGCTGGAAATGTAAAAATGCTGCTCAGGAAAAGTTGGCAATTCTTCAAAATGTTAAATACACAGTTATCCCATAACTCAGCAATTCCACTTCTATGTATATACCAAAGAAAAACAAAAATATCGTCTACACAGAAACAGTACATGAATGTTCACAACAGCAAAAAGTAAAAAATAACAGAAGTGACTATCAACTGATGAAGGGCTAAAGGTATAGAATAGAAAGGAATGAAATACTGATGTGCACTCCAACAAGGATCAACAATGAAAATGTGCTCAGTGAAAGAAGTCAGACACACGAGACTACATATCACTTTATGATTGCATTTATATGAAATACACAAAATAAGTAAGTACGGAAGTCAGAGAGTAGATTAGTGGTTGCCCAGGGATGGGACAGGCTTGGGGGAAGGGCTGGGGCCAGGAAGAAAGAGAGTAACTGCTTATGGATAGAGGGATTCTTTAAAGGAACAACAAATACTCTAAAATTAGCTTGCAATAATTGTTGCCTGACTGTTAATCTAGAAGAACTGAATTTTATACTTTAAAAAAGCATGAATTCAATGGTGTGTGAATTATATATCAATAAAGCTGCTTTTAAAAAGTTACATACAGAACTGCAATTACCACCATTAATCTATTTGAAAATATTTTAAAACAGAAATATTACTAAAATGTTAGTTTTGATACTCCTCTGGTTTCACAGAAGTATTGTTTTCATTTTCCTGTGAAATTATACTTACAGACACTGTTAGGGAATCTTGTATATCTTTATGACTCACTAGCTGAACGTTACCATCTTCATAATAATGAACCTATTAGAAAAAGAAGTTACAGACAAGACTATATTATAGGAACCTTAATATCCTCATGGCTTCAGCAATCATGATGCAGATTAAATACCATGTCAGTTCTAGCCCAGGCTTCTCTGCAGAGTTCTAGATCTTCTGAACTACAGCTAGACTTTTCCCTGTCTCGATTTTCTAGATTTTCCTGCATTTAGGCAAGTGAATAATTTCAACTGACCTGACTGCTAGATATTTTTGCCTCACAGCTGTTCTATTGGCACCAAAATCCAAGATGTCCAAAATTGAACTAACAATATTCCCTTCTGAATATTGCTTCTCTTGTGTGCCATCATGCAATCTTTTATTTCTTACTATTTAATGGACAAGGAAACAAAAAAAGAAATGACTTCCTGATGTCATACAAATAGTAACTGTGGAAGATCTGGGATTCAACTTCAGTTTTGAATTTCATCTGTTGGTTTCTACTTTCTGGCCCTCAAGCACAGGCCCCAAGACATAAAGGCAATGTGTCTAAGACTAGAAGATAGAAATGTACGCTCGAGTCAGATGACAGAGTTGCAGTATCTGATTCATCTTCATTTTTCAGCTCTTGGCAAAATACCTTTCATGACAGTTGATCAACAAATGTACTGAACAAATTAGTGAACCAAAACAGAAAAAGATCAGTCTGTAACAATTCTTTAATTATCAAATGTCATTCTATATAAACATCTGAGTTCACCCGAATTCAATTCTTGTGAATTTCAGGTTAGAAGCCAAATATGAGTACAGGAAATATTTATAAGATATATGTAATATGATTACACACACAAATATACACATGTAATATATAAACATCCACAAAAATTTTATTACTATACTTCACCCAGCTCCACTGAACTGAGATGACAGAAGAGAAAACTCAAACTTAGAAGATGCTTAAATGAACAAATTGTATGAAGAGCAGACCAAATGGCAGCATCTCACTTTAGCTGTCAGCTATCTTTGCAGATTTTTTTATGACTAGGGAATGAATGGCGAGACTATTTAAAAGATTTAAAACAGCACTACTTGTTTTTTTTCCATTATGCCAAAACAAAAATATGCATGAAAAGACATTTGAGTGTATTACAGAAATGTAAACTAAGAATTAGTTGCTTCTTTGTTCAGAACCATCCAGAGCTCAGTAAACAAACTCTTGCTATTTCATACCTGAATTTTCAAGATGCCAACCACTTGAGTGGTTGAAGGAGTGATTGTAAACTTCCACTCTGACCTCCAACGACCATTCCTTAAAAATAAAAACAGCAGCTGTAAATAAGGTAGGGAAAATAATTTGAATCAATATTAAGTTTAAGATTTAAATTCAATACTACAGTGTGCGAGTATGGGGATAGGTGCTGGACATTCATTTGTAACCACTGAAATATACAAAAGAATCAAAAGGTTAAGTTCCATTATAAGACATTTAATTTAATCTTCACCCTACTGATAAAAAAGGACCTACATATGGATGGAACTTCAGAATTCTAAAGCTAAGACTTGAAATACAATTTAAACTAAATCATATTAAGCTGTTTCTTGGACAAAAATTTTAAGTTACTCGCTCAACTGAATCACTTATGCATTAAATATGAATAAAATTAGGGCACATGGCTATAATCTCAGACACCTGGAGAATTGAGGAAGGAAGATCACAAGTTTGGGGCCACCCTGGGCAACTTAGGGAGATCCTGTCTCAAAATTAAAAAAAAAAAAAAGGAAAGAAATTAAGAGCGAGCAGGAATATAGCTCAGGGGTAGTATGCCCCTGGGTTCAATTCCCAGTACTGAGGGGTAGGAGATGAAGGGAACAGAATGAATAAATGTATAGAGTACCAGAGTCTTTCATACACACAAATCTGAGCAGTTTAACATCTACTGAATTATATCAAGTACAAAATAAGTTTTAAGAAGTGACTAGAAAATGTCATGCAACCCTCTTGAGAAGGTTTTGATATTTGGAAGGAAAAACTATGGTTAAAAACATCCCATTTCCAATTTTAGGCTTAAGTTTCCACACCTTTCCCAAAATGTTTTTTGGCATACGAATTAATAAACATTCATGGTAAGAAACTGAGAACAAGCAAAAATGTACAGCATTTGTCTACCAGTGAATTTTATCCTGTTTTCCTGATAGCCTTTTTCATAACAACTCCCTTTTAGCTTCTATTTGCTCTTAGCACATCAAAGCCATTGATATGCAAATGAATACCTGTTAGCTTTTGTGAACACTGTGTATTTCTAAAACGGTCACCGTGTTAACAGATTACCATAAAGGCTTTTGCTATAAAAATTACCGTTGAATTCCTTTCAACATTTTTGCAGTCTACCAAATCATAAAAGTTTTTTAGAATGGTACTCTTGTACCTAGAGTTAACACCTAACCAAGTTTTATTATAACAATGTATATGTTCTACCAAATAGAGAATTTTATAACATGTCTTGATTTTGAGCAGTTTATCCAAGAATATTAAAAGCCACTTGACTCGGGAAAAAACCGAGATCTATTCACTTTAGTTCATGTTTCCAAAAGAAGTTATTCTTTATTTGGGTATTGGTATCAAGCAACTAGTAATTTCTAAACATATACATTATTGATTATAATGACAAGACACATATATTACCATTGATTGTGAAAAAAAAAGGAATTTCAGCTCAAAAAGTAATAGTATCAAATTAAGAACTAGTTCAAAACTCTTCCAGATATTAAGAGTAAATAACACCAAGTGGAGAGTACCCTTTTAGCAATGAAGTAAATAAATGGCCAAGTCTTTAATAATATTCTGTCCCTCTCTTACAAATATGTACTCTTTCAATAAATATTAAGTCCCTAATACTGCTAGACGCTTACGAGATGGAGACCAAAAAGGGAAGCTCTCTAGTGAAATCTGAGAAACACCCACGATTAGTTTTTCTAATGTTTTAATTCTATCTATATTTTAGGTAAAATGAAGTATTTATTTATATCAAAATATCTAGATTTCACTGAGGTAATTAAACCATGATATTTAGCACTTTGGAAAATCACAAAACTTACTTTTCCAGAAAAGTGAAAATCACTTTTAATTTCAATGATAAAATGTTCATAGTGGTAGGAAAAACAATGATCATCAATATGTGAAGTAAAATAGCAAGAGCTAAAGCTCAAAGGATTTAAATTTCCTTCTAATTAATAATTCATTATAACATCAACAGACTTTATTAAAGTAAAACTCTGTACCAAGAATTTTCCTTTAATAGTACTTCAACTTAAGAAGACTGATTTGACTATACTTTTCCTAACACATATATACGCTAATGATTTTTGCAAAGATTTGCTGCTTCAGAATTCTGCTACATTAACGCTACAAGTTTACAGAACTAAAATACAGAAACTACATTTATAGAGTCCATGAAAGTAATTAGGTATGCCAAAATATTTAGAAAAGTGCAGTTTGTCAACAAGGCACATATTTACATATGGAAATTATTTTCCTTCAGAGATGCTGGATCTGCATTCCTCCAAATATTCTTGATTAACCTCATAACCTTGCCTTTTATGTATGAGATGGTTAAGTAGTGGTGAAAAACTTGGGCCAAGGTCCAAACTAGCCCACTGAGGTTACTGACACCTTTTCTCTCAACACCACTAGTCGACTTGACTAATAAATCAAAGAATAATACATGTAAAAGGTGAACATTATGACTACTTATATTAATAATCTCAGCATGTATTAATAATAATAATAATAAAGGGGATAAAAGCAAAGGCTTCATTCAGTTCTGAACTTGCAAAGTCTTGGAAGAGAAACTCAATCTTGTAACAGGCAGTATCTCAGAAATACCACTGCCTAATAGAGAGGACCAGCAACTTTTAAAACACCTGAGATTAACAAAGCAAGTCAGTATTTGGGGGGGACTACACTTTTGTAAGGAATAACTGAATTATTGGAATGCAAAAATCACAAGGCATGTTGTAACTTTACTTTATCATACTGGCCAACTAAACACAAAATAATCCTAATAAAAAATCTACTTCAGAATCACCAGATTCATAACAGAATCATGGTTCCTTGCTTCCTAACTCTCTGTCCTTCTCCCCACGTAAATTTCATTCAGGAACACCCACTTCTCAGAATGAGCATATGGGCATGCCAACTGGTCTGCTTACATGCACATGTGCCCTTAAGGTGCTGCGTGCCAGTCTCCAAAAACACTATGCTCTCCCACTCTCTTCACTAAATGTCAATAGATTTACTAGTACCTGTAATAATCAGACCTTTTATGGAGCCACAAATTTAATATCAAATTTATACTGTTTTTAGTCAATCATACACAAAAAGGTACAGCCCAAATCATTAATGCAAAAACTCCACACAATGTAATCAATACCAAAATTTCTTCATTTATACAAAATTTTAACTTACCAAAAGTTTTTTGCTTGGAATTGATGGCTCTCTATGCATGCAATAATGGTTTGCTGTCCATCTATTTTTTTACCATACACCTTAAGGGCAAAGAAAACAAGGATAAGAGTGAATTTAGGACCACAAAACAGTCAACTTTAAACATGTATAAAATACTGAAAACTGTGCAACACTTTGACAAAAACACAAAAGGGTACAAAGTATGTCCTCATTCCAACATAGTAACTAGAGAACAACCTCTCAAAAATGCACACCTAATCAAATTATCAGTGGATCATAAAAAAGCTCACAACTGAAGTTAAAATTTACTGAATAAAACTAAAGGTACTATAAAATACGTGGACTAGATATATTATGTTTTCATTACACAGGGATCATAAGAAACTAGGTAACTTATTTGAACGTATACATAACAATATAGCTATTTTTACACAAGTGAAAACCAGACCTAGTTGTGATTATCATTTTTATTTACTTAAGAGTCTTAGGGGCTACCATTTCTTGAGTCATTTTTAAAAGTACTGAGATAAGGATGAGAGAATTAATTTACTTATAACTAAGAAAGATCATTAATAAAACACCTGTGGGGCTAGAGAGGTAGCTCAGTGATAGAGCCTGGCATGTGCAAAGACCCAGGTTCAAGCCCTAGCACACAATTAAGTGTTAGAAAAACAAAAACCAGACCAAAAAAAAAGTAAAATTAACCTTCACTTTCAATTAAAAAAAAAAAATGCCTGTGGTATATGATGCTTTTATTTCACTTTTTTTTTTTTAAGAGACGGACAGTGAGAAAGAGAAAAAGAGAATCAATTTTATCTACTTTTTCACGTGGCTTTCACTGCTCTGATACTTCATTGTATTTGTGGTGCTGAGGTTCAAATCTGTATCCTTGTGCATGCCAGGCAAGTGCCGGAACCACTGAGCCACCGTTCCAGCCCACCTATTTTACTTTAAAAGTAATAGTTTGTGCCTTTCAATTCCCCAAGTACAAATGAAGGCTAACTCAGCTACTCTCTTACTCCTTCTGAGATATTCTTCCAAAACAATTCTATTCAAGTTATAATTCAAAGATTTTTAAAGATTATTTTGGTTATATTGTATTTCTCAAATAATTACTGAGAGTAGATATGTAGATAGACCATATGGATTTTGGTCTAATTAGAAAACTTCTGAGGAAAAAGTGGGGTAAAAATTATTCTGGGAAAGCAGGTATAAACTACAACAACTTTAGATTGGAGACGCAAGCTGAGAACAGGGTCATCTGGCCTTCCAAGCCATGTTTATATGCCTGGACTCTATCCTAAGTGCAATGGGAAATCTTTGAAGGATTTCAAGCAAGAGATTTTCATGATCTGATTTGCACTTCAAAAGATCACTATGGCTATAGAGATGACCAGTGAAGCACAAACTGGGTGCTAAAGAGACTGAGTACAATTTTGTGCAAGTTCAAAAACAAACACAAAGCACTCTTACTTTCTATACATTTCATCCTAAAAAATAAAACAGGCTAAGTCTAGGCGAGAACCACATAAAAAATAAGAAATTCAACTAACATGCTTGAGGACATGATTCCACTTTCAAATACTATTATTTATGCTAAGGTTTCTGTAACTTGGTGAAAAGAAATCTGACTTAAACTTAATGGAAGTAAGACATGAACATGAGATTAAAGAATCTCATCATCTCCAATCAATGTATTAGAATTTCTATGTGGAATTAATTCAAGGTACAGTCAAGTTTTCCAATTTGGCTATAATAATACATTGCTTAGTGTTTTAAAAACATTGGTAAAGGGCTGGAGTGGTGGCTCAGGAGTAACAGCGCTTGCCTTGCATGAGCGAGTACGCAGGTTCAAACCCCAGCAAAACAAACACAGTGAAGTGTCCGAGCAATGAAAGTCCATGAAAAAATAAAAAATAAAATTGATTCTGTCTTTCTCTCTCTCTCTCTGTCCTCTCTCTTTAACGAAAATAAATAAATAAATAAATAAAAACATTTGCAAAATTCCTGGGAATAGCTACTTCAAGGAAAAGAGCGACTAATTATTTAATAAATTACTATAAATCTCAGGAAATCATAAAAACCATCACATTCGCATAAGACACAAAAGAAAAAAGCTGCCCACTGGTGACTTACAGTGCAGACTCCATTTGGGTAATGTTCTTTTACATACGCTCGCAGAGCAGTTTCTACTGATGTTCTCCATGATTCAACTGCATTTTCTGCTTCATAAGGTCTTGGATCAGTTGCTTCCTTTCTTAGGTGATCAAATTTGAAACAGATTCTGTTTTTTGGATCCAAAAATTTTCCATTTCCCAAGTCGCCATGTTCTGTTATCAATACCTTCAAGAACGAAATGAATTTAGAAAAACAGTATTTAAAATTACATTTAAGAATGGATACATACTAGTATACATTTACTTAAACTTTTCCCTTAACTGTGAAACAATTTTTCTCTAAGCAACTGGTTTCACACATGGTATAACTATTAATATTTCAAATGAGTAAACTGTAAATACAATGAAGCTAGTGTCAATCAGGGTAGATCAAATTTTCTCCCAATATAACTTTCAGCTATTCAGTGCAAATATGCAATATGCACCCCCTACTATATTGCTGGAGTTGTTTTCTTTAACAACTAAAAGTTTACTACTTCTGATATCAGACTCCATTTCTTCAAAAGGAACCATTGAGAGCCTTCAATTAGGTGTACAGAAGGGCTGAAATTCAGTAAGGAAGCTCTTCAGTATGTGTCCTACCTTTGCTATGATAGGTACCTGCTTCTGTTTTTTATAAACTAATTGTAGTGGTTATTTTAAAACTAACTTCCAAAATTTTTAAAACATAACTTATCCATTTATGTACATTTAAAATATACATGCACAAACTTAATATTTGGTGTTTTAATTCTTGAAAATTTTCCATTTTCCCTTATGTCAGTACTTCCTCATCCCTGATACAAATCAGGCTAATAACACAGGTTGCATCTTTCTAAAATTTTTCATGATTATGAAATCCTACATAGGTAAACACACCCACATCTGTATGGCATATACATGTCTTTTTGGTCATTATTTTGCAAGAATTGAATAAAAATGCACAGACACACTGCTCTGCATGTGGTTTTTTTTTTTTTTCAAAAAAAAGAAAAAACACAAACATAGAAATACTACAAATCTGCTGATACACTTTACATCATTCTTTTCAATGGTTGCATAATATCCATTACATAGACTTAACACAATTTATTCAGCTAATTCCTCACTGATGTACCATCATTTTATTTCCAGATTTTTCTTTTTCTTTCCTTTTTTTTTTTGAAGGAAGCAAAAATTCATTAAAAATGGTGAAATAAATATTGTTGTATCTATATTTTTATGTAGTGGTGGCTTCCACTGGATGCATTTATTTCTTTTGTTTTAAATTCTGATCAACACAGAAAATGTACATATTTACCTATCTTTCAGAGTTTCTCAGATTCCAATCTTATTTAACATGGTCTTCTTGCCCTTATAATTGTACATACACACTTGGAGACCTTGGAAAATCTTTGTCACTGTTCAAATTTTTAATCCATCTGAAATTTATTTCCATATATTGTGTAAGACAGAGGGCCAACCTAACTTTCTGACAGACATCAGTTGTGCTGATATCTGTATAAAATTTTTCACAGATTCATGGACTAACTTCTGGTTCTCTATGTGGCTCTACTGGCTTATCCATCTACTGTGCATAATAACACACTGACTTGACTTTACACTGGTTGTAAAATATCTTCTGCTACCTAGTAAGACAATTCTCCTTCATTGTCCTTACTGTTCTTTTTTTTTTCTTACTGTTCTCTACATTTTTCATGATTATTTCAAGCACGTATTTTTTTCATAAAAATTTATGAAATACTGACCAATTAAACTGCTCAGCATTCTAAAGCAAACTGCATCATATTATTAATTTTTAAATAATTAAGGTTTCTAGCTAAAGATGGAATTGCAGTGTGCTGTTCCACTATTCAGATCCTGTTTTATGTTTCATGAAGACAACCACTATTTTGTTCGTGCTCCTATGTGTTTCTTAGGCTTCTTCCTTAATTAACGTATAATTCATAACATTATTTTAAGTGGAATTAACTGTCCCCTCCTGCCCACACTGTTAGGGTTAGGTACTTACTTGCTGTAACAGAGAACAGCTAGAGTTTTGTACATAGTACTTACCTTAAATTCATTCATCTCACCAAAGCTTTTTGGTTGAGGGTTAGACTACTTCAGTCCCTAGTATCCCTGAACACACCAATCATATCACTAAAGAGATTTTTCTAACTTTACAAATTTTGATTCTCTTGTCTTATTTGGTATATGTCCATTAATTAATTATTATTATTATTTTGGTACCAGGGATTGAATCCAGTGGCACTTAACCACTAAGGTACATCCCCAGGCCTTTTTTATATTTTATTTTGAGGCAGGGTCTCACCAAGTGGCTTAGGGCCTTGCTAAGTTGCTGAAGCTAGCTTTAAACTTGTGATCCTCCTGGCTCAGCCTCTAGAATTGCTGGATTTATAGGCGTGACCCACCATGCCTGTCTAGTATAAGTTAATCTGTGATAAATAATAATTGTAATAAGTAGGTGTACTTAGCTGATTTTTAATTTTAGATAGTTTTAATATTTACAATTTATGATATTACTATTGGCTTTTGTTAAACAAATGTGTTTAACAGGTTTTCTTTTATTTCTACTTATACTTAAGAGTTTTTGATTTTAACAAGAAATGGTTGCTGAGTTTTTCAATTTTTTTCACTATCTACTGATAGCTAGATTTTTCTCTCTACTATAGGTTAATACATAAGACTGTTACATTGCCTTCCATGGAATCGTTCTCTCATTCCCCCAAAAAACTGTTTTGTCTTGCTATGTTATTCTTTTGATATGATTCTGGATCCTATTGTTAATATCTTATTCAAAGTTTTTAAACCTCTAGTCACATGTGATTTTTTTTTTTTAAAGAGAAAGGGACAATGAAAGAATGAGAGAGAATGATAGTGAGAGAGAGAGAAAGACAGAATCAATTTTATTTAGTTTTCTATGTGGCTCTCATCGCTCTGAGACCTCATTGTGTACATGATGCTGGGGTTTGAACTTGGGTCCTCGCGCATGCCAGGCAAGCGCTGTAACTGCTGAGCCACCCCTCCAGCGCCCACATGTGAAATTTATACACAATTGACTTTTATCTTTTTAGGTACAAGCATCAAAATTATGCTATATTTATAAAAAGACTTTGGAAGTTATCTAACATTTTAAAATGATGTACTCTCTATTCAGTAAATTTTCATTTAGGGATTTATCTCAAGAAAACAAATGTCAATCTGTTTACAACAGTAACAAAAAAAAAAGAAGAAGAAGAAGAAAGAAAAGGAAAAGAGAAAAAGAATCTAAAACCAAAAACCTCTAGAGAATTCAGGCAATTAACACAATAAAACACTACAGATTTACATATATGTATAATCACACATGCAAATCTACAGACAAGCTTAAGTTTCCTCTTCAGTTACAGGTCATCCTCTCTCTAGTCCCACTTTCCCCCTGTAACTGTGAGACTAGACTACATATTATACAATGAATAATGTCAAACACAAGTTTTGACTTAATTAGCCACTTAAGAGCTTTCTTTTTATGTTCTTTATGTTTCTTTTGTTTCTTTTATGTTCTTCTCACATTCTCCCTACCAATTCCTTCCTCATATGGTTTTATAGATTGTACTTCATGAAACATGATATGAATAAATACAACAACCACCATTCAATTACTAGTAACTCTAAACCAAAAAACAAACAAACAAAAAAAGCCACCTTTTGTGGCTTTTCTTACTAATTTTAACTTACATTTTGGAAAGAAAAGATTTAATAATTACTAAATGCTAAATTACTCACACGAAGAACTGTAGAACTCCAGAGCAACCAAATTATATAAATTTTACTAATATACATTCTAGATTTTGGATTAATAAAGGATTGATTTTTTTCCCTATAAGAAACAAGAAAGTAGATTTGAAGTAATTATTTTCTAAAATCTCAAAATGAATTACACCTGAGTATTTCTAAAAGGAATTTTCTGCTAATACTAGTATCAACAAAATAGATTGAATTTTCAATTACTTGCCAGTAAATGTCTATGATTAAAATGAATAATTTTTTATCTTTAAGTGTACCACTTCACAATTCTTGCAGGAAATAGAAGCTGTTATAAACCAAACAAGGATTAGCTGGATTTGGGTTTATATGGAACATACCTGATCTTCATAACCTTCAATTTTTACTGGAGTAAACTGGTCCAAGTTATACTGTGCAAATGCACTAAAAAAAGAAAAAGGATAATTACTTAAAATTATGTACTTAGTGCTTTTTTAAAACGACAAACAATTCACCTCTCAATAAAAGTCTCCTGCATTGTACATTGGAAGATTCAAAATATTATCATTCTCTATTATTAATCTTACACTAACTATAAATATATTATAGATATGGCTATTTTAAAAAATGATTACTATTCAACTTTCCAGGTTTAACAAAATAAGATTCTATTAGAGGGGCTAGAGCGGTGGCTTGGCGGTCACAGCGCTTGCCCGGCATGCATGAGTATGGGAGTTCAAATCCCAGCACCTCGTACACAACAGTGTCTTGGAGCAACAAAGGCCACATGAAAAACTAAATAAAATTATTTCTCTCTCTCTCCCTCTGTCCCTCTCTCTTTAAAACAAACAAAAAAAAGATTTCATCAGAAAATATAACTCACTTTTTCATTCTTATAGATAGATTAGCTATCTATAAGATACATATCTACTTATTCAAGTACTTAATGTTTCAAAAACCAGGAAACAGACTAAGTACTATGAAAATCATCACTAAAGGGTTTACGTTAAATAGGAGAGCTAATGGATAAGTATCAATGAAATACAAAGTAGAAAATACCATGAGAGAATACTAATAATGCGCTGTAGAGTGTGTGCATATGTGTAGTTTTAAATGCATCTGTTAACAGGCAGGAGTAAAAAGACAACTGGATCAATATTTCAGCGGATGTAATACTGAGAAATGGGCCTGAATAAACTAACTGGGTTAGCTCTGGTTTTGTAAAAATTGGAGCGACAGGCGGGAAAAGAGTATTTCAGATAGCGGGACCAGTAAAGCAAAATGCCTAAGAAGATAGTTAGATCCAACATCACAGGATTTTCAGCATCACAGAAAACACCAATCTCAGAGCACTGGGCAAACAGCAGCAGGCATTCAGGGACATCTACTGAACTGAAAGGCCTTGAATGAATGATAAAATAACTACTTTATTTGGGAAGGCAAAAAAGCATCACAAAAGTTTTTTGAGGAAGGAAAACAGAAGTACTTCTGAAGATTATTTTGGCAGTAGTGTGCATGACGAATTGGGCAGTAGAGCAACTACAACTGGAAAAAGCAGTTAGTTATCCCAGACATCCATGTTAGAACTGCAGAGTCTCAGCAAGGAAATGGAAACACGTTGGATTGAAGAATAAAGGCTCTCTCTGTTCTCATAGAAGTGAAGAATATATTGGCAGATAATTTTGTTATATGTAAAAAAACACAGTATGAAAAATTATTGAAAAATGATATTAAGATCATATTAAATCCATTCTATTAAATCTGTAACCCAGGAAATTACTTCCTCTTAACAATAATGATATTAAAAATTTTTAAATTTAGGAATGTATCTCTAAACTTAATCTACTCAAAAGTTTCTCAGCCACATATCTACTGTATTAGCCCTAAGTAACTGTTTAACTGAGCAAAGTACTCCTAACAGGAAACCAGTTAATGTAAAAATAGCAAACCAGAATTAAATGACTCCTTGACCTGATATTCCATGTTCAAAACCAATGGGGGTGAATATAGAAGTGCATGGAGAAGGAAGGAGAAAGAAGTTATTCACTTCTTATTTTCTTAAATCATTGAAACTGTAATTCTCCTACGAACAGACTCAAGGTAGCCAGGCAATCACTAATTACTGCCCACAACATCAAACCCTAGGCACTTCTAATTTGGAGGGAGTGGAAAGAGGAAGAAAAAGGAAACTAGTAGTAGAAACAATGAATATGAAATAGGTAAAACATTATCTTATATGTATAAAGCAAGTTACATAAATAATGACAGTTATGTGACAGTGCAAAAGGTACTAATTTAGAAGTCAGAATACCTGGGTTTTGTTCCAACCCTACCATTAGCTACCATGGGCCCTACATATTTCTAATAGCAACAGCTTAGACTAGTTGATTTCCAAAGTCTCTCTGTTCAGAAAACTCCTCCCATGTACCCAACTCATGGTTCAGTCAGTCACCCCTCCACCCATGCAAATATTTACTGAGGTCTTATAACTATATGCTAATAAGCATGCTACTAGACACAGTGACAATAAAGGTCTCCTTGCTCTTCCTATAGTTTACACACTTCACCATTATTCATCGAATCACATCTGACACTTTCCACTTGGTTTAGCTACATCACTTCTCTTATTTAATATTAAAATCTTGTTTGTTCATTAAGAATCACCTCAAAAAAATCTCTAAACAGAAATTAAAAATTTATTCATTTTAGCCCTGATCTATTATTGTATTTTATTTAATTTGTCTTGTTATTAGGCAAATCTAACTCTCCACTGGAAAATTCCTAAAAGGCTTATTTTTCTCATCGGCACAGTAAAGTCTGGCATTCTTTTGTCTGTTGAATAAAGGGCTACTTATGGGTATTTCAAAGTGTTCTAGATTTGACAGTACCAATTCTTCTGTAAGTCTAATTTTATTTTGAAGCACACAAAATTTGTGCCCTTTAGTAAAGATGCTCTATTAGAACCACTCTAAAGAATAATAAGCCTTGTTTTTATCCCCTTTACAAAAAGATAAAAAGTTGGAAAAGGAAAAAAAAAAGATTAAATCAGATGAAGTTAAAGGACAAAAGTGGAAGAAAGGAGGAATGGTACATATATGTTGCAAAGAGATGTACCTGTATAAAAGAAATTCAATATTTAAAAAAAAGCAATAAGAGGAAACAGTTTATTTATGTATGTATTCCAGCTAAATTGCTTCCAGAGATATTCTAAATATTTTTGAGATGCTGCCTAAGTTTACTGCAATTTTGGACAACCTTAATGGTAAGTGACAAATCATCGCTTGAGGGCAAATTCAAGTTGGGATATCTCAAAAGCAATTCAGAACTAGGTTGGGGGAGCAACAGGGTAACTCTATTTTTGCTCAGCAATTACAGAGGCCCTATGAACCAGAGTTAAGTCAAAGCACTAACTTAAAGTACATTTCCACACTTCAGAGACACTTTCAGATGTCTACAAAATGATCTTGAGCAAATATTTAGTTCTGAGAAATTGGGTACAATGAATGTGACTGTAGTCAACCAAGTTACTGAAATTTTCTCTACTAGTTTATCTAGTCAGCAAGTGTTTATTGAGAGCATACCCATATGCAGGAAAATCTGAAAAGTCAGTGAAGGTTTCTATGTTTTCTTCCTCTTGGGGTCATGCTATAAATACTTCATTCTATCATGGTTTCTGATTTCCTCAAGTACTCCTTCTCTTAAAAGATCAGAGTATCATGAATTTCCTATTTCAGTTGCCTATCTCTTGAAGTACAGACCACAGCTCTCCAAAAAATCTGGTTTCTTGGAGAGAAAGAGAAATGCAGCTCACACTCAGATTTAGAACAAATCCAAACTATTTAAATTAAACATAATTATTATCAGGATAAATATTTCTTTAGCATGCAAAATTCCAATACTTTCATCTATCTTGAGTCAAATTTATGACTAGTTCATACTACTTATGTAATTATGGATATTTCTTTCACTAAACCTTATTCTGTAAAATTTTTCAACAAATTAAATTTCTCATTTTCTTACCTTAAAGTATATGAAACAATATATTCATTTAATAGAGAACTCAAGAGGGAAAGTTTACTTTGAAAGTATTGTTATTAAAAGGTTGATAAAGGCCATATGCTTTCTTTTAATTCATATGACAGATCAACATGCTATACGCTATTATGAACAAAATTAACTTGAATGTATATAAAATGTCAATAAGGCTTAAAAAAAGTAAGCAAAAGTGACCATTCACTCAGAAGCTGAAAATCAAAGTCAAAAGTATAAACTAAGCATTTCTATAAAGTTCTTTGATATAATAGGAGGAAGTAACCCAAACATCCACTGAAAGATGAGTGGATAAACAAAACATTATATATACCTACAATGGAGTAATAGTAAGTCATAAAAAGGAAAGAAATTCTGAGACATGTAATAAGACGGATAAATCTTGAAAATATTACACTAAAAATAAACCAGCCACACAAGGACAAAAACCGTATCACTCTACTCACACTAGGAATCTACAGACTTGTCAAATTCATAGAAAGTAGAATGCGTACTACAAGCTTGAGGAATGGGGAGTTACTATATTAAGTGTCTGGAAAGAAAAAAGTTCTGGAAATGGATGGTGGCTGTCATCACACAATGTAAATGTACTTAAAGTCAGTGAGCTGAACATTTAATGGTAAAATTTTATGTCATGTTTAATTTTTACAATAAAATAAAAATTGATTTTAAAAGATAATACAAATTTTAATCAGAAGCAAAAGCAGACACACTTAAGTCTATTAAACCTCCAGTTTAATTAAGATTAAGCATAAGGCCCAATTTTACTTTTTTTGTATTGGGTACTGAACCCAGGGGTGCTTTACCACTGAGCTATATCCCCATCCCTTTTGATTTTGATAGGATTTCGCTGATTTAGGACCTCTTTAGTTCCTACAGCTGGCCTCAAACTTGAAACCCTCGAAACCCTCCTGCCTCAGCTTCCAGAGTTCCTAGGATTACAAGCATGAGCCATTGGTGCCCAGCCAAACTTTTTAAATAAAGTCAGCAAATGTTACTAAAATGTTCAATATTAAGTGAACACTCAACATATTGGAATCTTCCACGTAGCATACTAAGAAAAGATGGATGACTGGATGGATACTAAGCATTCTTTCTAAGGCACTTAAAAAAAATTTAAGCCAGGTGAGGTAGTGCACATCTCTAATACCAGTGGTTCTACAGGATGAACTAGAAGGATCGCCAAGTTCAAAGTTAGCTTCTGCAAGTTAGTGCATCCCTAAGCAACTCAGGGAGACCCTATCTCAAAAACTGAAAAGAGCTGGGGAACTGGCTCAGTGGTTAAGCATCCCTAGGTTTAATCCCTGGTTCAAAAAACAAAACAAACAAACAAAAAAAAACCAACAACAAAAAACAATTTCATTATTCTCAAATGAGTAATGGAGTTTTAGCGAGATTAAAAATGAGTTCCCATGGGGTGGAGCGGTGGCTCTGCAGTTTTACCACTTGCCCAGCATGCGCATGTACACAACTAAGTGTCAGAGCAATGAAAGCCATGTGAAAAACTCAATAAAAATTGATTCTCTCTCTCTCTCACTGTCCTTCTCTCTTAAAAAAAAAAAAAAAGTTCCTAGACCTTAATTTGAGAGGTGGGAGTAGAAAGTCAGTCAATCACTTTCCTGAAATCCTAGGATAGTTATGAGAAGTCATGGCTATGATCACTGGTCCAGAAATGATTCATTATGATTGGAATTGCAGTTCTTTCAATCATTAAAAAATTTAGTATATATTTATGTGTAAGGGGCTATTTTAGGTATTTATGGATGAATAAAATAAACTCCCAAACCTCATAAATCTTGAAATCTACTAGGGTCAAAGATATATAAAAATTAAATATACATAAAAATTAAGACAGTTATCATTTCAAAAATAATTTTACCCAGGGCTGGAGAAGTGGCTCAGAGGTTATGCGCTTGCCTGGCAAGTGCGAAAATGTGGGTTCAAACCCCAGCACCATATATAAAACAAAGTGCTGGAGCAATGAAAATCACATGAAAAACCAAATAAAATTGATTCTCTTTTTCTCTCTGTCCCTCTCTCTTTAAAAATAATAACAGTTTTGCCCAATTTTGCAAATGTCAAAATGTAGAATTAAATTATATAAGACACTGCCAAACATACCATGAATAGAGAATTTCATGTTACAGTTGAGTCTCTAAGTCCCTCTGTGATCAAAAATATTTCTCTTAAGAGTCTAGTAAATACATATTACATATGTTTGAAATTGATGTACAAATACCTATGTCAGGGACTGGTGTTTAAATACCACTTTTAAAACATCTTTTCTTTCCCCAAATCACTTTGGCTATGTTAACATAATATAAAATACTTACTGGGCTGCTCCTTCCCTGAGAAGATTATCATTATTAAGCAGTAACCGAACATCTGTAAAACAACATTGTTTTCTATATTATTATTTTTTGTCTGAATATAAGAAATGCAGATAGTTTATGTATTAAAATCTCCCGCCCCAAATAGAAGCAAGATCAAAATATCACTGTAATGACAAAAATATCCACAGAATACATACCATGGTATTTTTTAAAAATAAAAGATTTTAGTTAGGAAATAAAGAAGGCATTAAATAGAAATACATGCCATTTTGTACCCTTAACAGTTAATATAGGCAGACTGTACGGTATTAGCAAAAAACTAAACTGAAGAGAAGCTACAAGAAAGTGTAATAAGACCTGCAGAAAAGATAGAACTATGCCTTTTAGTTTGACAACACAACCATCAGGTTCAAATGAATTTGCTCTACAAAAAAAAAAGTAATTAAATAAGTAACAGTTTGTGACCAGAGTCCAGATACAGGCATTTCTGTTCTTTGAAAGCTAATGTTCAAGGAACAAATGAATAACTATACTTTCTTTGACTTAATGATTTCACGTTAGGTGATTCTTAATTCTGTCCTAATTTTAGATTCAACTCATTATGTAAAACAAGAATTCAAAAATTTTATTTTTATTAGGAAAATCCAAGCACTTTGTAAAACAAAATTAAGAAAAATCACACACGGTTTCAGAAGAAAAAAAAATCTAGTCTTGTTATATTTTCTTTCATTCTTCATTTTCTCAAGTACTTGGCTGTTTTACATAGTTGCTATTATAAAGTATATAAAACAAGTGTATTCTAATTTTTTCATTAGATGAAAAGACAAAATATCTTTCCCATTAAGAGACTGTTTAATATACAGACATTTACAATTATGTTTATTCTTATCCCCAAAAGCAAACTGAGAACTTCTATTAAATGTGATTTTTTTATGTTCAATATTTCAAATAATACTTTACAATAGTGGTATCCCATGTTAGTCTGTCTTTTTCAGTTTCAATGGGAGAAATAATTTAAAAGTAAAATACATTTGATGTAGTTAGTTCTACTGTGAAAAAAAAAAAGCATGCTTTTAGCATAAGGAGAATAGTGGAAGAAATAGAAAACCTAAGAAGAATCTGAATGAAATGAAATAAAAGAAAATATTACTCTTCAAGAAGGAATCAGGCTGTGGTTCCAAATCAGGCTATACATTAGAACCATAGGGTGATGAGTAGGAAGCTTTAAAAACATAAATAATAAAGATTTTGGAGCCACAGTCCAGACCTAACAATCAGTTTTTTAAAATGAAGGACGACCAGAAATCTATGTTTCAATCATCTAACACAGCTGGCCTAGCAAATAGCATTTTGCAATTGAACTAATAAACTCTTATCATTTTGTAATTCTAAAATTTTCTGCTCCTCTTAGAATCATTCTGATACCAAGATTTTCAATAAAAAGAGCCATGAAAATAAACAAATTCATATGAGATTTCCCCTTCAAACATTTATATCCTTTACAACTCTGAAGTACCCTCTTGGTTAGAATTTATTTAGATAATTCTACATCTCATTTCTATTTCACAGCTTACTCCACACACTAGACCTTTCATGGAAACTAAATATAGAACATATCAATTCAACGTCAATTTCAAATAAGACTTAGAAAAGCAATTTTCAGGACTCATACGTTCTTTTAGGACTTATATCTGTTCAAAAAACACATAGGGCCTCTAATTCAAGGTAAGAACAATACAGGGCATATTTTTCTTAAAATTATAATTTATTCTTCACTGAACTATATAGGGTTTTGAGCTGCATTTTTTTTAGTACAGTCTCACCATTATCTATTGAAGTTATAAGTAAAATGTGAAGCGAGGCAAATTTTTTTAATCACTCAACCATCAGATGCATTAATGTATATATAGGTTATACAGGCTGAATTGTACAGAAGTAAACATTACAGGAAGCAGAAACACTTTTGAATTTTTTCCAATTCAGCAACTACTGAGTCACTACTTATCTTAAATAGGAGAATTACTTTATTTTCCGGATTTTTACTTATTTACTTTTTACAGTGCATATTTTCCATTGTTCCTCTAAATATAACTCAGTGGCTAACTTTAAAAATACATAAGAATTGCCATATGTAATAGTACACACCAAATCACATATTACAGTTTGTGGATGATAAAAGGGATCTTCAAGAGTGATTTTAACTTTATACAATTTTTGCCTCAACATTTTATTTTGAAAGGAAATCTCTACTGAAATGAGACTCCATTGTATCTTATACTGTGAATAAGTGATTAAATTTCTTAAAAATTTAAATAGTATACTCCAAAGTACAACGTTTAAAGAGCCATTTGTAAATTCACTTTTAAGACATGGTGAAGACCAAAATATATATCAAGCAGGAATAATACCACTTCTATAGTACTCTATTGTACTTGTGGTAACTTTCTCTTTTAACTATTTAAGACGCTTTATGGGCTGGGGATGTAGCTCAGTAATCGAGCACTTGTCTAGCACATACAACAACCTGGGTTTGATGGTTTGATTTCCAGCAATGCAAAATTAAAAAAGCAAACTTCTGTGAGGGGATCTCTCTGTAATCCATTATTCTGATGAGTCCTTCAACCTTGTCATCCTTACTGCTGAAGAGCAGCTGCTATCATTGTCTTCATAGCAACCAGAAGACTATAGCATTTTAAATTTCTGGTCCATGGTGAACAATTACAAAAATGTTTGCCAATGAGATCTAAAGAGAGGGATAATTTAAAATGATTTACAAGACACAATTTAAATAGCAAATGCTTTTGACACATGCTGCCATCATCAGTGCAGGATGGAAATGTTTTCCCCTCTTTTTATTAGCTGTATTAATCTAATAGGTTTTTTAAAAGAACAAATACAAAAATGTACTTCACAATTCAAAAAAAGTTAAAATGAATAACTGCTGTCTTTTTAATTATTTAAATGTTCTAGTCATGAAATATCTAATGTACGTTTACAGTTTTACTTAAATCAATTTACCAAAAAAATGCTCCTTTCCCAGAATAAGATTATATTCTACTCAGTAACTAAAATAAAGTTTATTTTATTCTTTTAAAAGGGTTAATTTGTTCAAACCACTATCATATATTTTATATCTAGCTTTTACAAAATTTAGATTAACAAAAATTTTCATTGTAAATAGGAAAACAGATTTTTGTACACTTTCTCTTTAGCTTATATTAGCGATTATAGTTTTCTTTAAAAAGTAAGCAATTGCTTAAAAAAAAGGTAGAAAAATAGAGTGTTTGTATATATCAAGACAGTGTTATAAATTAAACACTCACCATTAAAAACCTCATTAAATTCTCCAGGAGGGGCATGAATGATGAATTTTGCTGCTATACGTACCTAAAATAGAAGAAGATTTAAATATTCCACAGCATACATCTCTGCTAAAATAACCAAAATCATGCAAAACTTTACAACTTCAAAGTTCTAATGAAAATGACTTAAGAAGATTTTAAACTGATACTTCTCCTCCCAAACACCTTAATGGTAGTTTCCTGTTATTATTTTAATTACTTAATATATCCACAACATACAGGCTCAATGTATAAAATAATTCAAAGCAATTAAGCATTAAAAGCTGCCAACACATAAATATTTTCTTACTTTTTTTTAAAGTGAAAAAAATAAGAACATCTTTATGTGTGAAGAAATATACCATTTAGATATGCAAAAGAAATCTGACATATCCATGGGTCTGTATAATCACAAATTCCTGAAAAGAAGTAGGGAAGAAGGTTTAAGTTCAAAAAGTTTAACTTGAGAACTGCCTAGCTCTTAGGAAATTTTAGTTTAAAGGTAAATAAGAGATAAAAATATCAACAGGTGTAATGACAGGCCTACTTTAAAAGAATGAAGTCTATTTAAGAAAGAGTTTAATCCTTAATGAAAATGTTTGACAGGTTAAACAAATGACATGCCAACAATATAGTTTAGTGAGGGAACTTACATAAAGCACTGTGAAGTAGTAAAATCAAAGGAACCAAAACAACCAAAACCATTTTGGAAAAGAACAAAATTGAGAACAACAAGACATCAAGATAGTGTGGGTTCAACAAAAGGAAAGACAGCCAGCAGAAAAGAACTAAAGTCCAAAAATACACACACCTCTGTGGTGGAAAGACTGCTGATAAAGGTGCAAAAGCAATTTACTGGAGAATATATTTTCAAGTAATGATATCAGAACAATACCTATGGGCAGAAGAAGAAGAAAAATGCATCCTAAACTTAATGCTCTATACAAAAATTAACTCAGAATGGATCATAGTTCTAAAAGTAAAACATAGAACTAAAATAAATAAATAGAAACTGAAGAAAATCTTAGTTAAGAACTTAAGCTTGGTAAAAAATTGTTAGACATGATACCAAAATTGTACTCCATTAAAAGAAAACTGATAAGCTAGACTCCACTGAAACTAAAAAAAAAATTTTTGCTCTGTCAAGGATTTGGTCTATTAAAAGAATGAAGATACAGGTATAGCATTCCTAATCTGAAAAGCTCCAAAATCTGAGATTTTTTGAGTGCTGACATAATGTTCAAAAACTTTGGAGTTTGGCATTTGATTAGGGATGTTCAACCACTAAATTCTATGCAAATGTTCCAAAATTAAAAGGTGATAGGGAGAGGGAGAAAAAAGAAATACACCAAGAAAGAAATCTGAAACATTTCTGGCCCCAAGCATTTCAGATGAAGGATACTCAAACCAGTATCAGCCAATTATACATCAAATAAAAAGACTTGAATTCAAAACATAAAGTACTTAAAGACTTAGCAGTAAGAAAATAATAAGCAAAAGACTTGAATAGATTTATCACCAAAGAGGATATACATAAAAGTGTACCAAAATGCTCAATATCATTTGTCATTAGGTAAATGAAAAATGTAATCATGAACTACCACTACATATCAAAGACAATGGCTAAAATAAAAAAAATGTTATAACATCAAATGCTGATGATGAGTAACCAACTAGAACTTTCAATATATTATGGAAATGCAAAATTGTACTACCAGTGTAGAAAACACTTTAGATATTTCTTATAAAATTAAAGCACATACCATAAGACAAAATGATCAATAAAAACTTATTCATAATTGCTCAAAAGTAGAAACAATTTGCAAACCAAACAACCACAAAGGGGTAAATGAACAAATAAACTGCTCACCTACAATGCAACAACTTGAATGAATCTCAAAAGCACTGTGCTGAGTGAAATAAACCAATCTCAAAAGGTTACAAAGTCAAAGTACAGGATTCCATTTTTATAATATTTTCAAATAAACATTATTACAACTTCTCAACTTACAATGTGGATACACTTCCAATAAACCATTTTGAGTTCACTTTTTGTGTAAAAGCATACACCACAAATGATTACAAAGTAATTTATTAGGGAGATAAAAGATATATTCAAAGTAGTATCCAAAATATTAGTAAAATGACATGAGCATAAGAAAAAAATAATTTCTTCCCATTAGCTAACACTAAAGTATTATAAAGTATTACCCAAATTATATTTTTATATTTTTTCTTATGGGATTTTAAAAAACAACAAAAAGAGTATTCTACAACTCATGAATCTAACTAGTGACAGTAATAGTAACCCTTAGAAAAAAATAAGAATCTATGAGTCCACACTAGATGCGAAGAAATAAAGGAAAAAAATGGGAGAAATGAAAAGCTCTTCATTAAAGCTGAAGGTCAAATAACAAATGGAGAAGGAATGTATGAATTAAAAAGTCCGTTTGAGTAACCACCTTAGTATTCTTGGCAGACAAAAAATCATGAACGGATGCCAAATTTTATAGGCAAAAATATAAAACAATAACAGGATATTTACCTCATTTGTAAACATCTCTCAAGGTGCTAATTACACAGGGAAAATATTAATTTAACATTGAGGAAAGGTACCATACTAAGTCTTTGTCAAATAATCAAAATTATCAATAGTAATAAGAAAAACAGACATCATGTGTCTTCGGAGATGATACACAGAGAACACATCTCTTAGGTCAAACTCCTACCAAAAATTCACAGGCTGACTCTAATTAGGAAACATCAAACAAACCAAAATGAGGGACATTCTACAAATAACTAGTCTGAACTCTTCAAAAAAGTTCAGGACACAAATGATAAATAATGCTGAAGAATTGCTCCATATTAAGACCAGAAACATTATAACAAAATTCAATTAGAATCTGATTTGGGTCCTATGATTAGAAGAAAAAAATAAAAGAAGAGCAAGAGAGAGAGAAAGGAAGGAAGGAAGGAAGGAAGGAAAGAAAGAAAAGGAAAGGAAAAGACTACATTAGAAATTAGTGACAACTTGTGAAATCTGAATAGGATCTGTAGAATTAGATAACAGTCTTGTGTAAATCCTTCAATTCTCAAGTTTGATAAACACAGTAGTTATATAAAATAATGCCCTAAATAATAAAACACCTTGAGATTGGGGGGAAACATTCTTTCTTCATTCTGAGATTGTGCAGGTTTTCTCCTAAAATTTTTCTAATTTTAAGCATATGGATAAATAAAACGGAGGAGGAGGGGGAGGGAGAGCAGCAGCAGGAGCTCCTAATATATTCAGCCCTATTTTCAAAATGTATTACTTTTAATTTTCAGTCAGGGATTTGAAAAGCACATATTAGAACATGTTAATAAATTCTAAAATATCTTTCAGAAAAGCACCAGAAGAACTCAGAGGTCATCATTCACGTAGTATTTCTGGAATATTTCTTAAGTAAATTATATTTCAATAATATGAGCAGAAGACATATTAAAGAAGAAATGCCATCACAGTATTTAGTAGAGGCTTTGATTAACACTAAGAAAATAACAACATAAGAAAGTAATGTGAAAGCACAGTATTCTATTTATCTTCACCAACAATTTATTTTATTTAAAAATTTTCATCAGTTATCTCAGGAAGTAATGAATAATTCATTTTTAGGCACAAAAACTCTAGCAAGGTTATTTAGGCACTGTAGATCTCAATGTGCCATGGTGTCTTTAAAATTAAGTCAAGCAGGGCTAGAGTGGTGTCTCAGCAGCAGAGCATTTGCTTGTAAAGTTGGAGGACCTGAGTCCAAACCCTAGCAACACATACACAACCAAATGTTGGAAAAACAAAAACTAGGTGAAAAAATAAATAAAAATGACTCTCACTCTTAAAAAAAAATGAAGCAACTTTGGGTCACAGGTAATTACATGAGTTCTGGTTAATTAAAATATAATCCTACCACCTATCATTTGCTTACAACTCTTTCAACCAGCTCAAGATTTTAAAGACTTAAAAACAAATAGGTGATTTTTTTTTAAGACAGAAAGACAGTGAGAGAGAGAGAGAGAGAATCAATTTTATTCAGTTTTTCATGTGGCCTTTGCTGCTCCAACACTTCGCTGTGTATGTGGTGCTGGGGTTTGAACTTGCGTACCCGTGCATGCCAGGCAAGCATCATAACCACTGGGCCATGGTTCCAGCCCTAAATGGATGATTTTTTTTTTTATGTGATCTACAGTTAAATATATTTAACTTAATTTCCTTTAAACAAAGTTGTCTAACTTTCCATTTCTAGCCCCTCTGCTGCCAAAATCCTCAAAGTTTAGCACTGATTTAGTATGGGCATAAAATGATAATACTATCTGAGTAGTTAGGAAGGGGTCTGGGAAATAGAGACTCTCTAAACGCAATCTCCCTCGGAGGTTCCCTGCTGCCTCTGTCCCATACCCAGCAGTTAGTACTTAGTGACCATGTGTTGAAAAAACAGTATTTCAATGAAATGAACGTTCTAAGAGCTATCATTACTGGAATTCAGAGTGTACAATGTTCATTTTCAAATAACCTACATTCCAAAGCGCAAAATCTTATGGTAATATAAAGCAGCCTTACAAAATAATGATTTAGAGTATGGTCTCCAGAGACAGCCTACCTAGGATGGGTTTTCACCACTACTATTCATTAACTATGTGACCTTGGGTGAATAAATAACATTAGTCACTATTATTGGCAGTAAAAGTAGTAGATAGTAAGTTAACTTGCATGTGAGCTTCTTTGTGCCTTACAATGCCACAGATGTGGCTTATGTCCATGCATTCCTATGAAGTCTGCAGGTCATTCACTTTCCATATACTAACAACACCTCTCCTTCCACCTTACCTGCACACCTCAAACACCAGTGACAGGCACACAGGAGAAAAAGCTGGGACTCCTAGCTGCATGGTGGCCACATGCAACATGCAAATAAAATTTGGATTATAGTCTAAGTCAAGGTAAATGATCTCTAGCCACGTTTTATTTTTTTTAACTTCATAAGCCTCAATTTTATGGACTGAACCTAGAGTCTCATGCAAGCCAAGCATGTGCTAACCTCAAGTTTTAAAAGGTAAACTAAGGGAGATGAAATACATCATTATTTCTTAATTTTTTAAACCCCTGACCATAATTAGATAAAAATAAAATATTACCTACAAGTATTCTCTGACATAGCTATTACTATTCTTAATTTATCAAAGTGGAAACAGGGATCCAGAATTAGGATTTAATTGAAGTCTTCAGATAAAGTCCAGGGATATTTACACAGCTGCCCTTCAATACAAAACAGTATTTTTATGAGTAAGAAGACAGGCTGGGAACAAAAGACATCTTTGGGTAATCTCACTGGCTTCCATTGCTCTTATTACCACCACAGACTAGATCTCAAATCTATATATCTCTTATCACAGTCTCTCAAGACCAAGATCCATTTTCCTAACTACACTACTGTATTAGAAATCTTCATCCAAGTGCCTCAAAGATATCTTGGACTGTCTCTCCCAAATCTAGCCCTTTCTGTTCTTCATGAAATTATTGGCACCACTTAGAAATCACTGCACATTTTCTCCTCCCTCCCATAGTCACACAGTCAATGAACATTTCTTGCTCAAATTCAATCCCCTTTTCTCAGTCCTTTGCATTCAGATCCAGCCACTCGTTACTCTTGATATACTCTTCTTACAAAGCTGCCCTACCTCTTGTCTCATACCTTTCCAAAATTCACTTTCCATTTTGCCTACAGACTGGTATTTTTTTTTTTTAAGAGAAAGGGACAGTGAGAGAGGGACAGAATCAATTTTTTTATTTAGCTTTTCACATGGCCTTCATTACTGTGACACTCAGTTGTGTACATGGGTGCTGTGGTTTGAAGCCGTGTACTCTCACATGCTGAGCAAGCACCGTAACTGCTGAGCCACCATTCCAGCCCCCACTCCAGCCCCCACATTGGTTTTTCTTTTTTTTTTTAAGAGAAAAGGACAGTGAGAGAGAGAGAGGGAGAGACATTATCAATTTCTTTTTAATTGAGTTTTTCACATAGCTTTTGTTGCTCTGACACTCAGTTGTGTATATGGGTGCTGGGGTTTGAACCCATGTACCTGCGCCATGCCAGGCAAGCGCAGTAACCGCAGAGCCATCGCTCCAGCCCCCAGAATGGTTTTTTTTAATGCAAACTCTAATGTTCCTTCCCTGCTTAAAACTCACTCAATGGTTCCCACTGCCAGCAAGAGAATGTCCTTTGTATGACATACAAGGCTCTTCTAAAGGCTGTAAAATTTGTTAACAGTAAAAGCTCTTAAGTCCAACTGAAATGGATTCAGACTACAGTTCCACTGTCTACTACTTGTATACCTTAAGCAAACAAAATTGTTTCTTGACTTATAGAAAATGAGATAATATACTTAAAAAAGAGCTTGCCACAGAGTAAGCACTTGAACAATAGTTAATGCCACTTTCCAGCTCCTATAACCTACCCACTCTTTGTCTCACATACATGTAACAGCCTTACCACTCCACTCAGTTTCTTAAACAAGGACTCTCTTGACATCTCCATACCACTTTCATGTTTAAGATCTGACCACTTTTTATCTATTGTGATAAAGGTGCACAGAGCAACAGAATATTTTAAGCTTTGCAAATTATCATATCTATATGAAATGGTCAAAAGGGAAACTCTCAAATTATAATATTAAAAACATCTTGATATATTACTTATTATAGTAGTTATTAGCAATACTTTTGATGAGTATTACTGAGACCTATGGTATAAGACCTAAAATTAAGGAACTCTATATGTTTTGAATAGTCTAAGTGCAAGTTTCCCTCTTTGCTCTACTTCCACTGATAAGGTCCCCAAGCCAAACAAGCTCCTTATCACAAAGAACATAGTTCCTGCTTATCCCTCAGGAGCAGGCTTCTGCCAGTCCACTGAATTACTCAAACAAACCAATCAAACCCTCCCTCGGGAACCAGGGGTCACTCCACCTTCTAGCTACTACAAAGCCTACCTCCCACAGCCCCCCCCCCTTTTTTCACTCTTCCCAAGTGCAACCCCTGTGTGGCCTGGCATGGTATGCTGTGTTCCCCATCTACTGAGCTGTTAAGTATATGTGATTAAAAACTGCTGTCAATCACCTTAGCAGGAAATGGTATCCTCCAAGTGGCTATATATGTACAAGGCTAACAAAACTTTTTGAAAAATCTTGAGCAACTGAAAAAAAGAAGAGATAAAATAGAAAAAGCAGACAACACAGTTGTAAACAGAGGCACATGGCTGTAATCCTAGCAACTAGGGAAGTTGAGGCAGGAAGATTACAAGTTTGAGGCCAGCCTCAGGCAGCTTTGTGAGACCCTGTCTCAAAATAAAAAATCAAAAGGCTGGGCTGGAGTGGTGGCTCAGAGGTTTTGGCGCTTGCCTGGCAAGCACGAGGACCCGGGTTCAAACCCCAGCACCATGTACATAACTGAGTGTTGGAGCAACTGAGGCCATGTGAAAAACTAAATAAAGTTGTTTCTCTCTCTCTCACACTGTCCCTCTCTCTTAAAAAAAAAAAAAAATCAAAAGGCTGAGGGTGTAGCTCAGTGGTAAACAGCTTCTGAGTTCAATCTCAATAACTAAAACAAAATAAAATGACAACATGTGCACAGGACCACACGCAACGGCCATCTGAAACCCTTAAATTTGGACACAAACAGACTTGTACTCACTATCAGCTCAAGCGTATACTAAAAATAACTGTCTTAAATTCAAATGTAGCCAAGCATTGTATTTTTATCTGAGAATGCTACCTACAAGCTCTGTAATGTCCACGTGGTGGACACCATGACACACAGTTATCGCCTCTGTGATCAAGGAAGGAGACATTAGGGTAGGAATTTCCCAAATAAGGATGTCTGTCAGAGTCACCTGGAAAGCTTTTGGGGGGGAAAAAAAAACAAAAAACAAAACACAAAAACTCCCAAGGTCCATTCCAAACCTATCAAATCAATTTCCCAGAACTAGAACCTAAAAATCTACACTTTGGAAAATCTACACTTTGGAAAATCTCCCTAGGTGACTGATGGGAGACCAGATGCTGAGCTCATTCTCCGTAAGGTATTACACATGCAAAATATGAAGTGTTTGGTCTTAGAGAAAAAAATCATAGGTTTCATTTGATTCTCAAAGAATGTGATATTAAAAAGGGTCACTGCCTTACAGACTGGTAGTAAAGGAGCTATTATGCAATTTTCCACTTCAACTATGAGAATTACTTGAAGTTGTTTCCCACAACTAAAAATTATGTGCTTTGTTGAGAGTTTCAAACAAAATAAGAACAGAAAAAAACCTTATACTATTTAAAGTTTATGACCAAGTGATTACTATTGCTGATCTATTTTAATATGAATAAAATGGTTAAGTCTTAGTAAGTTTTCCTTAACAAATTTTCCTTTATAATTATCATTTTGAATGGTAATTAAAAATAGAGCCCATAGCACTTAACCTAAATCTAGGTCATCTATTGAACTCAACATCAATTCTTCTTTTTAAAGATGTTTTATAATTTACTTAAAACATTAAGAAATCCAAAGTAGGCATTAAATGAGAAAGAAAAGGTTATATACATTATTCTTTATCTTACACTTTCAATTTTTTTCCTTTCCTTTGAATCACTTCCCTCAGGAAGGAACAGCCCCCCCTACAATTTCTGACTTAAAAAAACACAAAAAATCCCTAAAGTGAAATAGAAAAAAACAAAGTAGTGAAGCCTATTCTTTCTTTTTTATTTCACTAACCAATTTTTTCTTTGTACTTTAGCCACCATTTATTGACCAACAATACAGTGAGACCCAACTCATAATACATATTCAAGTCATCTTGGAAGCTAATTTACTTTCTTTCTGTTTTTTTACAAAAAAAAAGTACAAACACTTAAGGCCTCGCCCATTAGTGGAGCCTGTGTATCCATGTTTGCTGATTAACTCTTCTGTTGATTTCACTGTGTACCCAGAATTGAAAACCTCCGATCTAATATATCCTATGATGGGAATTCCACTGTAATTACAAAGATGAGTAAGACACGGGGCCTGGCCCTGAAGAACACAGGAAATACGAACATCAGGTAAGTCTATTATAATTGCTAAATAGTATAACAAAAGTAGGCACAAACTGCTAAGGGAGCAGAGACAGGTGGGGATATGAAAGATATAGGAAGTCTGGGTCTGGGTACTGAAGGGTGAGTAGCATACAATGCAGACAAGAATGACAGGTCACTTCTGAAAAGAAAAAGAAACTTTTTATTTTTGTGCCCTCATAATCTGGCTTTTACCCCTCCACTCCTTACTCCAAAGTCTAGTAAAACTGTTTGGATGCCGCTGATGACCCTGAGTCCACCCTTTACAGAGTAGTCCTTATCTACACCAGTTTTCCCATGTGTAAATTGGACATAACAAGGTTATTCTGACAATTAACTGAGAGCACATGAGCTTAAGTTCTTGGCATGTAGTAGGTAAAATTTGTTTCTTGTCACTTTCTCTAAAATCCAAAGGCTAACCAGTTGCAGTGGCACACACCTGTTATCCCAGCAATTAGAAGGCTGAGGCAGGAGGACAGCAGTTCAAAGCCAGCCTCAGGAACTTAGCAAAGCCCTAAGCGACTTAAAGAGATCGTGTCTCAAAAACAAAACAAAAAACAACAAGCAGGGGATGTGGCTAAGTGGTTAAGCATCCCTGGGTTAAATCCCTGTCTAAATAAACTAATTAAATTAATTAATTAATAAAATACAAAGGCTTTTCTCAATTTCACAGTCCTTCTGGGCACTGCTTCTTCTTCAAAGTCTCTTCACACACTCTGACATGAGCACCTACTCTGTGCTAAGTATGCAACATTTCTATTTCAAGGGCTACTCTTAACTTTTTGTTTTATTCTCTAATCCCTCAAAGGAAAGTATGTGTTGAACCCCTCTAACAGAACAGTCTGAAATTGAAATTCTTCAAATGTGAAACTTTTTGAATGCAGGCATGAAGCCACAAGTGGAAAATTCCATACTATGAAATTCTGTTTCATGCACAAATTAAAAATTTAAATGATATTACCTTCAGGTTATGTGTACAAGGTATATATGAAATAAACATGAATTTCATGTTTAAACTTTGGTTTCTTCCCCAAGATATCTCATTATGTATATGCAAGTACACCACAATCCAAAAACCTGAAATACAAAGTACTTCTGGCCCTAAGCATTTCTGATAAAGGACACTCACCAGTATTTAGTAAATGAATGGATATGAAGGTAAATAGTTTTCCCAAATTGTTTTTGTTGATTTTCAATAGAAACACCATGAACTAAAATATGCAAGAAAATTTCTGTCATTATATCCATACCTGAACGTAAGTAAATACCATATGAACAAGAATGCATATCTGACATTCAATATAAAACCTGTGAAACTTTTTTCTTTTTTCTATCCTCAGGGCTGAGGATAGAATTCGGGGCCTTGAGTGTGCTAGGCAAGCGCTCTGCCACTGAACTAAATCCCCAACCTCTGAAACTTTTTTTGACTAAATCTGTGAATTATATTTTAATTGACCCTTCCTACTGACTCAGTACTGAGAATTAAACAGAGGGCCTCCTGCATGCTAGACAAACACTTTATGAGCTATATCCTTTTAAACCCTTTTTCATTTTTGAGATGGGGTCAAAGTTGCCCAGAGGGGTCTTGAAGCTGTTACCTTCCTGCTTCAGCCTCCCAAGTAGTTAGGATTTCACATATGCACCACCATGCCAGGCTCTATGGTACTTGGGGGACCTGTTAGAAGAGTGGTCTTGAGACGACACTTTACTTTCTTTAATATGCATAAATTTCTTGCAACAAATTTGTGCTTCAGGGGACTGATTAGGCTTTTGCCATCAGGCTTTTCAATCTTAAAAATTAATTTTGCACTCTGCTCTAGTGTTTTTTTTACCTGTGTTTTTACACTGAAATACAATATTCTATCTATTGAATTACCTTTATTTTATGTAGAAATGGCTCCCAAATGCACTGAAATATACCGTGAATTTGCCTTAATGTGCAAAGTCTAAAAAAATTCCACTAATGTTACAGCTGCTATCAAGTTGCTGCCTACAGTAGGAACTGGTAGACAGTTCATCAACAGAAGGAAATTAGGAAAGAATACATTCAAAATTAATAGCTAACTGGCTGAATTCACCTTTTGGATAATAGAAATATTACTTTTACATTAATTATGATAAACTATAATGACAGCCTTTTTTTTTAAACAAACACCAAGTTTCTGAAGCCAATTATGCTTGTATACTGGAAAGTATTCTCAATTGCCTATAAAGAATATTTATCGTTTGAACCCTAGTCAATATCACCTGTACCTCAAAAAGCACCACAGAATTCAGCTATCTCAATCTACTGAGTGCTATAGCACTGTGTAGGAATGAAAGGTTTAGGTATAATAGATCTTTCCTTTGAAAACCTGACATTATATACTACTATTACTTTTTCATAAAACTTACCATTCTTTCTTAATTCTGTGAAATCCATGGTTTCTCTGTTCATTTACTCATTGAACCATTCTACTTTATCACATGCAGAGTAATGACAGATGTTAAAGATGACATTATTTCTGTACTTAGGAATACCAAGAGAAAAAGGGAGAAAGACAATTAACTATTTAGCAAAATTATGCTTAATACTAATGATGTGCTATAGAGTTTAGAAGAGAGATTAAATGGGCCATGTGATCTGAGCTACATCTTAAGAGTTAAGCAAAATGTTCATCTTTCAACAAAAGAGGACAGACCTGGGAGCAGCACCAACACCCAAAGGGAACGAAAAATCATGATCAAAGGAAAACACCTACCACTTAGTACGGTGCTTCCCACATGCCAGTTACCATTTACAATTACAGTTTAATGGAAAAGGCATTATTTATTATTATGTCCTCAGATTTCAGAGGAAACTGAGGCTGACAATTAAATCATTTACCTAACCTGCTACAAATGAATTAGTATGCAGGTCTCTGAATTCATAGCATGATTAAATAACAGTATATACTGAAATGTCAGAACTATTAAGATTAGAATGGAATACAAAGCCATTAATTAATACTATTTCAAGAATTGGACTTCCTGGTAAAGGAATGGGGGATCCATCCGCTAAAATTTTGAGAGTAAAGAACCAATATACTAAAATACAACTTAGATATAGATAAAAGAAGGTTTAGTTTAGAAACTATAATAAAAATCTAACAGCAGCAAATATAACAGAAAGGAAAGGTATGACACATTTCTTTTTCTTTTTTAAGAGAGAGGGACAGTGAGAGAAAGAAAAAGGGAGAATGGACTTTACTTAGTTTTTCATGTGGCTTTCATTGCACAGACACGTGCTTGTGTATGTGGTACTGGGGTTTGAACCTGTGAACTTGTGCATGCCATGCAAGTGCTGCAACCACTGAGCTACCGCTCCAGCCCTGATATGACACATTTCTAACCCTACTTTTCCTCCTTCATTTCTTCCTTTACTGTTGTCATGTCATCACAGAACAGGTACAATTTCCAATCTACTTATTCAATGAAATTTTGTCACCAAACAATAGTTAATAATCTAATCAACTGACAGGTAGTAAATCAAATGACAAATGAATTAATTAACTTTTCAGGCAAGAAATAATTTGCATAAGACACATTTTTATTTTTAACAATGAAGTAACAAAATGTAGATTATAAGGTACAGGGCAAACAAAAAATAAAGCTGAAGTTTAAAGTCCTGGATGGCTGCAACAATAAAAATAAAGAAATAAAGAGAAAAATGAGAAGAGGAGGTAGATTTCTGCTTTCCTTTGAGTGCAGGAAAAAAGAAGGAAGGTTATAAATGTCTTTTCAGGAATGCTCCATTTGAAAACATCTTGTTAACTATTTCCTTTAAATAAAACCAGCAGATAAAAACGTGAGACCAGTGCTCAGGAGAGGAGTTAGAGCTAAAGATAGGTACCTGAGGCATAACTGTGAAGACCTAATAGTTGAAGCTATGGAAGAGGTTTGTTCTAGGGAAGCAGGGGTAAGAAAAGGAAGGGAAAAAAAATCCTTTCCCATAAATAACTATCTTCCTTCTGGAAATTTTAGGAATGGTTCTTATACCATAATTTTATGTCATTTCAAATTCATAAAAATGCTTTACCCTACAATATGGCTGACCCAGGAACAGAAAATGCGAACTGCTTTTGTCCTAGAGTTTCTATTACAATGTAAAAAAAAAAAAAAAAAAAATTAAAGAAAAATTTAAAAAAATTTTGTGGGCACATTACAACAAATTAATGGCTTTAAAGAACTTTATTGTGCTTCATCAGCTGAATTTATTTCCTATTAATCCAGTGTCCAAAGTAGAAAAGAATGTTAAATTTCATAGTGGTTACCCTCAAAAAGCAATTGCATATGATTTAAAAAAGCAAAACTATTATTCTAGGTTAATTCCTAAAATGCTTCCCACCATATGGCATACATGAAACTATACTGGTATAGTAACATAAGCACTTAAATGTGTTAAGCAACAATATACTTTGGTCTAAAATGAAATCACAAATTTAGAACCCAACACTATTTAATGTCAGGTATTTACAATTTTTATTTTAAAAAGATTACGATTTTTTCTTTTTCAAAATAAACTGTCAACAAATTAAAAGCCAAGATACATACCCAAAAGAGTCCAAAAATCAATTTTGTTTAAGGGAGCACAATGTCATAAGAAGAAGAACCTTAGGCTCAGGCAAATTTAGATTTAAATTCTATCTATGCCACTTCCTAGCTAGGTGTCCTTGGGTGAATTACTTAAAGCTTTTGAAACCAGATTTCATTAATCTGTGAAATAGTAGTAATAAACCTTCCTCAAACTTTAAAAAAATGTAAGCAACAAATGTTATCTGTCTAATGGTGCCACATACACCTTAACTTCCTTCTTTACATCTGCAATCTATAATGGCAGTTTCAAAGCTTAAAAGTATTAAAAACTTAGTTTTTGAAAATGACAGATAAGATGGCATGAAGAGTACCACAATTTAAGTATTAACTGAAAAATATCACCTCTAAACCCAACATCCCCCTCCCAAAAGATTAAAATATATAGCTAATTCAAGTGATAAGAATGTTAAAATTTCACTTAAGTGATTACTTGAATTCAACCCAAGCTTTGGTAGGGGTTTTTCTTGAATTAGAAAATAAAGTGATAAAATCTATATGTAAAATTTCTATAGAATATTTTTACAAAACTCCAAATAAAACAAATCAGAATCTAATTTAGAATTTTCATTCATTTGCTCACAAACTATTATGTTAGCTGGCAAACTTAAAGATAACCCCACCCCATTAAAAATAGTGCCCTGCGTGCCAGATAACAAGGGATCTTCTTCTCATACTGAAAACTTTTATTTTAGGCCTTTACAACACATAGCAGGTCTGTATTAACTCCCACATAGAGTACAACTCCTCAGCTCTTTAGACACTTGTTTCTAATAACCACTTAACCTTAGGGGGGAAAATGACAACTCTTTAAAAAACTTTGTAGCTCTACTTAAATTTAAATATGTATATGTGTGTGCCATTCATGTACATTTTTAGCTACCAACTTGTGGCTATTTACCCATATTACACAAGAGTACTGCACAGTGACTTTTGAGGACATAGGGATCTATGTACCTATTGGGTCTGTGGATTATGGAGAATTATGTTCTCTCCATTTCGCTGCTTTATTATCACTTTCACTAACCGGTACAGAAGGAATAAGGAGGTTTCCAAAAATGAAGATGAGGCTGACTTCCGCACGTTCACATCAGGAAGCAAGCAGAACTTCACATTTAGGTGCAAGAACACAATATAAAAACTGAAAATATCCTTAGATGTACACTGGCATTTCTTAAACACCATAATATAACTGTATATGGTTTCTCCATGACTGTACCCTTTTGGAACTTAAAAACGATATACTGCTAAATTATGAGTGGACATTTCCAAAACTGTAACTACCTTATTCACATGTCAGTTTTATCAACGTCAAGGTCTTCTCCGGAAAATTCTTAAAATTTGCAGAATTCCCCCCTTCCACCTCACCCTACACCCACCACCCAGGTGTGGAGCCTTCGCGGTTGCCAAAGGAAACGGTCAAAGGAGAGAGAAGTACTTTGATGATCAGATTTCTAATTTTAAATGTCTGAGAACTTGATCGTTTATCTGGTTCCACTGCTGTCACCTCATCTAACACACAGTTGCACCATCTCCCCTCCTCAGAAGTTCGACAAGAAAACCGGGTGCTACCAGACTGCCCCCCGGGGGACAGCTGCCCACAGGGCGAGGGACGGCTAGGGGCGGGGGGTGGGGGTCTCTAAGTGAACAACTCTACCTGCAAAAAGCTGACGCTGAAGCCAAAAAAGAAAAGAAAAGATAAAAAGGGGGGCGCACGTGTGGGGTGGGGGTGAGGGGAAAGGTGGAGACCTCCACGGGAAAGGAACACCCAGAGAACCAGGAAAGGCCGCCCTCCGAGCTGGGGAGGGAAGAAGCGGCAGAAGTGAAGGTTTGCTTCCTATGCGATTTTCCCCTCCGCCCCGGCCACACTCCCAGGCCGGGCCGCCGGACTGGGCACTGCCCTTGGGCCGCTCCGGGCCAGGTCACAGCCCCTCGGCCGAGCCCAGCCCGCGGGTGGGGAGCCCCGGCGGCCGCCGCCCGCGCCCCGGCCCCGGCCCCCGCCCCCGCCCGCCGCGCAGGCCCGCGGCCGCCGCTCGCTCCCGCTTCCTATTTTCGGAGCACACACCCTACAAGGAGCGGAGCGAGCAGGCCCGGCAAGGACCGGCCCCCGCGCGGGGCCTCGGGTGACTGACAGGGACAGGCACTCGGCGCGGAGAGCGGGGAGGAATGGCACCGAGCGCACAGCCCGAGGGCCAGTGCCCTTCCCCGGCAGCCAGGCTCCCGGCTCGTCCCCGAGACGCTGCTGGCTCCGCCGCACCCGCTCCGCCGCCCCCGCAGCTCTTACCTTCTCCTCATCAGACAACTGCTCCTCCAGATCCGCCATCTTCCTTCTGGCGACAAACCGTGGTGGCGGCGGCAGCGGCCACCTGACTTCCCCCTTTCCGTGCGGTCCTCCGCGCCGCGCGCCCCCGCCAAGGGAGGGGTCCGTCGCCCAGGCCGCCGCGCACGCGCCCCGGGAGCCCCGCCTCCCCCGCCCGGCCCCTGGGGGACTGCGCGGCTCTGAGGTGCGCGTGCGCGGCGCCTCGGAGGCCGAGGGCGGGCGGCGTCTGCTACCCTCCTGCTGCAGGCTGCTCAGCCCCCGGAGTGTAGGGTTCTCTCCCCACCCGTGACCAGATGGACCCCGTCTGCGACGAGTACATTCTGAGCCGTTGGTTGTGTTCCCATCAAGGCCTGCACTCTGCCGGCTGAAATGTGAAAACAATTTAGAACATTTCTAGATACAGGAAAAATACTAAGCTTTAATTAAAAATATGCACACACACAATCCAGTTCATCACTGGAAGATTGCTCTTGATGTATTCATTTATTCATCCAACAAACACTTATTGGACTATATGATGTACCAGTCACTGTGTTAGTCTCTGGATAAACAATGTTGGAAACAAAAAAATTGTAATGAAGCTCAATTTGTTAAACATCGAGCACTTGGGGAAGACACTGTACTATTGCAGGGAAATATAATAGAATCTTAGGCATAGGTCCTATCCTCTTGAATTGGCTTGCCAGATTACATACAGAACACCTAAGAAAATTTGGATTGCACACAACCAATTCATAACTTAAAGTAAGTATTTTCCATGAAGCATTTGAGATATACGTTATTCATCCTTTCAAATTTTACTGGCTGTCTTTTACTTTTAATTGCTCAGTCTGGCAAGTACAGCTGAAGCTTCAAGTTTATAAGACGGTAAAAATGTAGTTAAAGCTGTATAGATGAATTGACTAGAAATCTTGTTAAAGTGAAGTAGCTAATTCAATAGGCTTCTGATGGGACTGGAGAATATACATTTCTGACAAGCTTTCTAGGTGAGGTCAATGCTATTGGTCTAGAGACCACACTTTAAGAAGCAAGACTATAGATGAGAGTAAAGATTTTATTCGGTAGAAAATGCGAAGCTGGTGAAAACGTTTGAACAGTGACATGACATGATCGGAACTATATCCGGCAAGATGATTCTGACAGCTGCATATAATTGATATGCGAGTGTACCTTGAAGAGTTCAAAAAACTATTCAGGTGAAAAACACTATTATTAACTACTTTACAGAGTGTTCATTTGGAGAGAGAACAGGAAGAGGCAGCATGCTGACACATGCAGGAAAAAGCAGGTCTCCTGATGTAGTTAAATTTGTGAAGATGATATGAAAGATAATAAACCACACTGTCCAAGGACGCCATTGGATCTAAATCAACAACATGTTCACTCTTCCATAGTTTACAAGTCATTGGTTCATTGCTTTCTCATTGCAACCTCATGAAGTAAGGTACTCACTATGTTTATACCCATTTTACAGAAGAAAAACTGAGGCTATATGATTTATCCAATGTTGCATAGCTTCTAAGTGATTGATGTAGGACTGGAACATCTCATTCTACATCCCGAATTCTTTCCACTGAAAAAATTTCTTTCTTCCTCTTTAAAGTTTAGGCATTGTCCACCAAACAAAACTTTGATGAAGGTGATTTCTCTGCCATCGCATGCATTCAGTCCACCCCACCTGCTGCATCAATGTACTCCTCGGTTTTCAGCTTTTTTCCCCTAATTTTTTTCTTTTTTATTCAGCAATGTCTAATGTGTCACTATATAATATATATGATGGGTACTCAGTAAATGTTGTTGCTTAACTGACTGCTCTGGTCCTCTAAAAACCTCGCCCAAATTTGGTAATGTTTTGCGATAATTTGAGTCATAGATGTTTATAATTGTAACCTTGGTGATACTTTACATATGGTTCCCATAGTGACACAAACAGCAATTATGCATAATTTCTGATAATCCTTTCAGTAACCTTACAGTACCACCCTCAGCACAACTAAAAGGAATTAGAATTCACATAACCTGGAAAGATTTCAAGCAGTCACACAAAATAGGTATAAATATTGAAATTGGGGCTGGAGTGGTGGCTCAGCGATTAAGGCACTTGCCTGACATGGGCAAGGCCCCAGGTCCACACCCCAGCACCAGATGAAAAATAAATAAAATTGATTCTTTCCCTCTCTCTCTCTCTCACTGTCCCTCTCTCTATTTAAAAAAAAATTTATGACTACAAGGAAAAATGTACTCGTATTCTTGATAATCGACTATTTTAAAAAGAAGAAATAGAAAAAGTCCCTCTCCCACACAATTCTGCTTAGTAAGGTGAGAAATTCTACCCTTATTCAAAATTTTCAAACTCTTCTTTCTTCTCCATATTAGTGGTGTGATCTTGGCTTTTCCAATTAATTGCACCAGACTTGATTTTTTTTTAGATTGTTTTCTTTCTTGTTGTTGTTGTTGTTGTTTTGGCAGTATTTCTTTTTGAAGTTACAAGTACACTTCTTAATCCATTTTCCTGTGGATGTGTTCAACCTCAATTTGAACTTATCAAGATCAGAGGTTACCTAGTTTAATTTACATTTTTTTTCTTTTCTTTTCTTTTCTTTTCAGTGCTAGGGATCAAACCCAGGGCCTTGCACATGTTAGGCAAGCACTCTACCACTGAACTGTACCCCA
>PVKS010016853.1:0-43174 GCA_004027875.1 Aplodontia rufa
CAGAGCCCCTGCCCCTGGACTGGGGTCAGAACCCAGGGCCTCCAACATGTTGGGCAAGCATTTACCACTGATCTACGTCCCAGCCCTTTCTACATTTTGATTTGTGACTGGGTCTAACTAAGTTGTCCAGACGGGCCTCAAACCTGCAATTCTCCTGCTTCAGCAGCTGAGTCTCTGGGATCACAGGTGCCACCACATCCAGCCTATACAATTTCAATTTATTTTTTATACTTTACACTGGGGACTGAACCCAGGGGCACTTAATCACTGAGCCACATCCCCAGCCATTTTTTTTTTTTTTTTTTTAAAGAGAGAGGGACAGTGAGAGAGACAGAGAAAGAGAGGAACAACTTTATTGACTTTTTCACATGGCCTTAGTTGCTCCAACACTCAGTTGTGTACGTGGTGCTGGGGTTTGAACCCGGGTCCTCGTGCTTGCCAGGCAAGCGCCGAAACCGCTGAGCCACCGAGTCTCACTAAATTGCTTAGGGCCTCACCAAGTTGCTGAGGCTGGACCTGAACTTTCGATCCTCTTACCTCAGCCTCCCAAGCTGCTGGGATTATAGCCATGCACGTGGTCCCTGGCTCTTTTTTATTTAAAAAAAAAAAAAGGTGGGGGATTAAAATTTAAAAGTAGGGGCTGAAACAGTGGCTCAGTGGTCACGGCACTTGCCTGGCACATGCGAGGTTGCGAGTTTGAACCCCAGCATCACATACACAACAAAGTGTCAGAGCAACAAAAGCCACATGAAAAACTAAGTAAAATTGATTCTCTCACTGTCCCTCTCTCTCTTTAAAAAGAAAAAATTAAAAATTCAAATTCAAATAATTGTGTGGCTAGGCTGTTTCTGCAGGAGCAAGAACTTGGAGCATCCAGCAGGGGGCAGCCTTCACTGATATATGGTTTAGTCCTTCAAATGAGAAAGGGAGACAACACTTTTTGTCCCATTACTTACTTAGGCTGTGAAATGACTCAACTCTAGGTATTTATTGATTACATAACCCTAGGGTAATGGGTTCCCCAAAGGTAAAAGTAAGCTGTACGCCCATGGGCATCTTATTCAAAGGTACCAATGTGTTTCCTCATGTGGTGGCCCAGGGCTTCACCTGAGCGCCTCTACGCACCTGTCCCAGGTACCAAGCAGCTCCTAATGGAGGGTTCTCAAAGCGAGCTAATGTGCTGATGGTCTCAGTCCTTCCCCTTCTCAAAATACAGCCAATCTCCTAAAACCATTATGAACTAGGAGATGGGGAAGAACATCTTTTCCTTCCTCCTTCATTCCCCAGATGTGATAATTGTCAGGTAAGTGAGGAAGGGAATTTGGAGACCCCAAAGTCCTAATCCTGACTTCTCAGGCAGAGAATTAAGACACCAGGATGAGTTTCAAATGTCACCTGGCTTGTGAGGCTCCTGACCCCTCACCTGAGGTCTCCTCCTTTAGAGCCCTCAATACCCCTCTAACTTCTCTGCATGACAGTTCCTATAAGCTGAAAGAAAACAGTTCACATTATATGGCCTCTTTTGTGTTTGTTTTTGTTTTTTTGGGACCAGAGATTAGACCCAGGGGCACTTAACCACTGAGCCACATCCACAGTGCTTTTTATTATTTTATTTTATTTTTTTTTTTTAAGAAAGAGGCAGTGTGAGAAAGAGAGAGAGTGGTTGTTGTAGCTCTCACACTTCGTTGTGTATGTGGTGCTGGGGTTCGAACCCGTGTCCTTTTGCATGCCAGGCAAGCGACGTTACCACTGAGTCACTGCTCTAGTCCCTTATTTTTTTTATTTTGAGACAGGGCCTCACTAAGTTTCTGAGGCTGCCTTTGAACTTGCAATCCTCCTGCCTCAGCCTCCCAAACCACTGGGATTACAGGCTGCACCACCACACCTGGCCACAGCCTCCTCTCTATGTCATGGGCTGTTTTTTTTCCCTTGCAATATGGTAACTGAACCCAGAGGTGCTTTACCAGTGAGCTATATCCCCAGTCCTTTTTATTTATTTTTATTTTGAGGGTCTAAGTTGTTGAGGGTCTCACTACACGGCTTAGACAGCCTCAAACTTGTGATTCTCCTGCCTCAGCCTTCTGAGTTGCTGAGACTGGAAGATATGTGTCACTGTGTGTTGTGGGCTCTCTACTATGTGACACCCAGGGATCACAAGACACATCTAGAGACACACCAGGCAACATTCCTTTTACACAATTGCTCCCCGTAAATACCGCTATAGCCTGCCATAGCCAGAAACAAGATACATGTGTGGTCACTCTTGAGTCCCCAGCAGAAAGGAAGGCAGCTGCTGCTGCCTCTTGAAAACAGCCCAGTGCCTGATCAATGCAAATGAGAATTCTGGTTCTGCAGAGGCCACACGGGTGATGGAAAGTGCACATCCTGGTTCCTGTGCCAGCCCCCAGACCTTACCTTATCCAGGAGCTCTCTCGTCTCTTCAGTCAGAGGGTCGTGGGAGAACATGCAGTCGTCGCCATTGATGCAGTTCCCTGTGGTGTGGTACAACTTACACGGGAAATCGCGTTCATGACAAATTAAGGCAAATGCATCATCTCACGGAACCCACCCAACAGCAGAATTCAATGAGGAAACTGAAGCCCAGTGAGGTCAAGTGACTTGCTCAGGGTTGCACAGTGGTCGGCAGCAGACCCAAGACAAGACATGATTCTCCAGAGCAAGTTCTGCCCCTCCAAGGTGGTCTTGGAATTGTGTCCTCAGATCCTCCAAGAGAGTGGGGAAGTCAAATGATGTGCTCAAGGTTACAAAGCCAGCTGGAAAAATTTCAGAAAGACAGGCAGTGGTACAGGAGGTCTTGAGAGTGTGTGTGAGAGAACGTGCGGCAGGTGCGCCTGTTCACTCATCTGCAGCTTGGGAGCAGCAGACCTGACGTGGGGCAGAAGTGAGGGTTAAACGGGTTGAAGACCACAGAGCGCTCGCAGCACAGCGAGAGCAAGCACAGCGCAAGGCAGCCACGCTCCTCTGCAGAGTCGGTGCAGGGGCAAAGGATATCGTGCATGTAGGGGCAGTTCTCGGCCCTGGCGCAGAATCCAGTGATGTAGAACTTGCACAGTTCCCGCTTCTTTGGCAGCTCGATGTCGTGGCTAAAATTACAGTGGTCTCCCTGGAAGAGAAGCACTCAAAAGTTAAGGCAGCAGTGCAGCGAGCCCTAGAGAGGACAGCTGAGAAAGGGCAGGCTCAGAGCACCGTCTCCATCCTCCATGCTGTGACAGCAAAGCCCACTCCCAGCACCTGCCCCTGCCCTTCCTACCACTTCACTCCAGTCCTCCCTTCTCCAGGCCACCGCCTCTGCTTCTTCTGTCCAATTCTCTTCTCCTTTTCCTCCTCCATTCCCCTCTCTTTCATCTACTTCTTACTGTTTTTTCTGTTGGCTGTGTGGCAATCAGTTCATCACCGATCTGTGATCCAGTCCCACACTTCTTCCTTCCTGACAGAACCCTAATTTTGTTTGGGAAAGAATATGCCTACAAATGCCTCATTTCCTAGCCTGTCTTGCAGATCCAGCCAATGAAATTTAGGCAAAAGCTCCCAGAAAGAGTACTTCCTGAATTAAAAAAAGTTCTTTCAGTTATCTTTCTTCCTCCTAGACCTTGGATGTGATGTCCAGAGGCACAGCGGCCATTGTGCACACGAGAAAACATGCCACATGCTTAAAGAAGGTAGAACAGTGGGGTTGGAGCAGTGGCTCAGCGGTTTCAGCGCTTGCCTGGCATGCATGAGGATGCAGGTTCAAACCCCAGCCCCACATACATAACAAAGTGTCTGAGCAACAAAAGTTACATGAAAAACTAAATAAAATTGATTCTTTCTCCCTCTCTCCCCTAAGGAAAAAAAAAAAATAAACAAAAAGAGGGAGCTGAAGCAGTGGTGCTTGCCTGGCATGTGCAAGTAGATGGGTTTGAACCCCAGCACCCACGTACACAACTAAGTGTCATAGCAATGAAAGCCATGGGAAAAACTCAATAAAACTTGATTCTCTCTGTCTCGCTCTCTCACTGTCCTTCTCTCTTTAAAAAAAGAAGAAAGTAAAATAGAAAGTGGAAGGGGCTTAGGTCTCCCAGGATTCCAATGACACCGCACCGGCCTCGTACTGCCCACCCATCGCCAAGACTTCTTGTTCCGAGACAAACGTCTGATATGTTGAAGCAGTGCTTGGAGCTGAACTCAATACCAACAAAAGGACACCCAGGGATCAAGGTTTGTGTTCTCTGTTCCTCAGCCTTCGATCCTTTGCAGGAATCAGTTACCATCACTATGAGCTATAAAAATCAGTATATCCTCAAAAGACTAGCCATGGAACCAACAAGCTCTTCCACTCCTCAGTATTTATCCTAAAGAATTAAAGTCGTCACACTACAGTAACACAAGCACACCTATTTATAGCAGCTCAATTCACAAGAACCAGACTATGGAAGCAGCCTAGGTGTTTATCAATGATTGAAAGGATAAAGGATGTGGTATATACACATAATGGAGTTTCATTCAGCTATAAAGAAAAATGAAATCATGTCATTTGCAGGAAAATGGATGGAGCTTGAGATCACTACGTTAAGTGAAATAAACCAAACTCAGGTTCACATGTTTTCCTCTCACATTGGAAGCTACAGAGGAAAAGGAAAAGTAGGGTTGGGGGTGACTGCATGAAAAGCAAAGGGCCATCGGTAGAGGAAAGGGACCAGTAGTAGGGAGGAGAGGAAGGAGGGGAGAAGTGCTGGGGAGGGATACTGGCCAAATTATATTGTTTTACTGTATGCATGTACAAATATGTAATAAGTCCTGCCACTATGTACAACTACAGTGCACCAATCAAAAAAGCAGGATGGATGGATGGAAGGGTGGGAGGGAACTCTTCTGTATCTGCTTCTGTATCTCCACACTCAGGAACACCTACTCCACTTTCTTTGCATGTGTGTATTCAAGTTTCTCAAGAGAACAGGAGCTGAGAATGTGATAGGAAATGCTGAAGACACGACACTGCTCTAGGCACCTGCTTCTCCCCAAGACAGAAGGCAGGAGCAGCGCCCGCCACCCCACCCCCCCACCCCCGTGCTCGTCAGGGCCTGCCACACCTTTACATTACCATGGAAGCCATATGCATGGATCAAAATTTGTGGCCAAAAAATATCTCTAAAATCAAAAATATGCACTTGCTGTATACTGCTCGGGGTCCTCCTCACACTGAGAAGTAAGCTGAGTCTTCCAGGCCTGCCCAGTTGTATCTTGGTACCAACATGTGCCCCCAAGAATAAAGACCATCATACCGCTCTCTCCCACCCACCCTGATCTCCAGGACATTCACGGAGGCTGCACAGCCTGCTCCTTACCCATGTGCACCGCCCTTCCACGAAATATTTGCAGATGACTTTTCCTTTCTTGTCAGACTGCTGGTGGGGCTTGTCATGGTCACTCCTTCGGTAGCTTCCACCACCACCATCCTGTGAGGAACGCATGGTGTGAGTGAAGGGAAGTAAATAGGAAAGGTGGAGATGGGCCCTAGGCAAATGGGAACAGCAGGCAGAGGGAAAAGCATCTACATGGGCACTGCCCGGCAGTCCTGACTCACACTGAGGCTGGGTGTGGAGTGTAAACCCCATGCCTGGAGCACTGGTGCACGGAGGGGAAAGCTCTGAGATCTTGAGCTCTGTGAAACTACGTGGGAAGGCACCTTAGGAAAGGAGGCATGGGCCAGCCCATGAGACCCACCTGCACGGACTTACTGGATGGGTCATCCAGAGTCTTCCCAACCTCAGAGACTGAACCAGCAGAGTCCCCAGGACAGACAACACTCACCACCCCCTGGGGAAAGGGCCAGTGGGAGCAGGGAGCAGGATAAGCCTCCTGGAATGACTTATTAAAGGAAAAAAAAAAAAGTGTGGTGTGATGGTGCACCCCTGTAACCTCAGCAAATCTGGAGGCTAAGGCAGGAGGACTGCAAGTTGAAGGCCAGCCTTAACAGTGAGTCCCTATCTCAAAATAAGAAAATAAACAGGGTGGCAGGGCTGGAGTGGTAGCTTAGCAGTTACAGTGCTTGCCTGGCACGCAGGAGGATGTGGGTTTAAACCCCACCACCACATACACAACGAAACGTGGGAGCAACGAAAGCCATGTGAGACACTAAATAAAATTTATTTCTCTCTTCTTCTCTCTCACTGTCCTTCTTTCTCTCTTTAAAAAAAAGAAAGAAAGAAGGGCAGGAGCAGTGGCTCGGCAGTTACGGTGCTTGCGCGAGTACACAGGTTCAAACCCTAGCACCCACATACACAACTAAGTGTCAGAGCAATGAAAGCCACGTGAAAAACTAAATAAAAATTGATGCTGTCTCTGTCATTGTCCTTCTCTCTTTAAAAAAGAAAAAGAAAGAAAGAAAATAGATGGGGCTGGAATGTGGCTCAGTGGTAAGAGCATCTCGGGGTTCAATTCCTTGTACCAAAGTGGGGAAGAAAAATCCCAGAAGGGGCCTTGGCCAAAACCATCAGATCAGAATGAGAAGTCCACTCACGCCCATGTCGTCATCATAGAAGTCCTCATCATCGTTCATTCCGCCCTTGTTCATCCCTCCTCGGCTTCCACCTCGACCGCGGCCCCGGCCCATGCCTTTCCCTCGGCCTCGAGAACCCCGGCCTCGGCCTCGACTCAACCCTGCAGTCAGAGTGGGTATTAGCCTGCTTACCCTTCCCAGGACCTGAGTCCAGCAGCTGCTAGACGCCCCTGCCAGCATACCACATCTGAGGCCCTGCCCACCTCGGCCTCGGCCGTCCTTGGACCTGCGGTACTGGCTCAGCTCCTTGGAGTACTCGTCATAATCATCATCTCCCATTGGCTCCTCACTTTCTCCGTACTGGAATTCCAGAGAGAAGGAAAGGGCAGGAAAGTGTCATAGAGGAACAAGGAACACTCCCTAGATACTCTACCCCTACATGGAGATGACCAGCCCTAGGCAGTGGTGTGGGGTGGCCTCAATGTGGTCCTTCCCACACAGCCCTCTTTGGGGAGACTGCTGCCTCCTAGTCCCCTAGAGAGAACCAGCTCAGCACTCTATACACAATGGAGAGCTGTTTGGCTACACAGAAGTGACAGCTCACTGTACTGACATGGAAAGGTCACAGAATGGTGACCTTGGAAGGAACAGAACAGTGCATGTATGCACTCCTCTATGGGCCTCTTTTCCTTGAGAATGTTAGTGTGTCCTTCCACCTTAGTCTTACTGATAGCCTAGAGACCCCACCAGTCACACTCCTGTCACTTCTGGGCTACAGAAAACCTTACTTCCATCTCCTCCTCGTAGAAGTCCTCTTCGTCCTCTGGGTGGTCTCCCACAGAGCCTCTGCCCCGGCCTCGGCTGCCCCTGCCCATGCCTCGGCCTCGAGATCCTCCACGACTTCCTCGGCCCCTGTAGCCCCTGCCCCGGCCTCGGCCACCTGCATGGTGAGTGGGATAGTGAGCCTCATGCAAGAGCAAGAAAGAAGACAAGCCATTTCCTGCCCCTCAACACAACTTCCTCCTCCAGGAAGCCCTCCTAACCGCCCCACGAAGACTAAAAGTCTCCTGGTTCCCTAGGATTGGACATACAACACTTGCTATCCTGCCTCATGGGTACATGCACACTTAGGACTGCACTGTTTAATACGGCAGCCACTAGCCACATGTGACCAACAAGCACATGAAACAGTGCTGGTCCAAACTAAGAGATGCAATGAGTACAAAACACACACTGGTTTTCAAAGACCTGGGGAGGGGGGCAGAGCTGGAGCAGTCGCTCAGTGGTTAGAGCGCTTGCCTGGCATGTGGGAAGACCTGGGTTCCAACCCCAGCACTACATACACAACTAAGTGTCAGGGAAACAAAGGCCAGATGGAAAAATAAAATTGATTCTCTCTCTAAAAACAAAACAAAACAAGACTTTGAATGCACAGATTGATAAAACTGATTATTAATCTGTTTCCTCTCACTTGTCAATGTGGCCACTCAACAAGTGAACCAACAGGATGGCCTGGCATTCCACCTCCACGGGATGGCACTGGCCAAGGACCTTCCCACAGCACACAGCTTCCCCAGGGAAACAAATGAATGCCACTCTAACAAAAAGCTGGGCCTCAGGCAGGGGTCACAAGGCTAAGAACCTCTGAGCTGTAAGATTCTGGAAGCCCCTTGGGCTAGGTGCCCTTCCGGCAGGAGACAGTTCTAAGAGACCAGATGGGTTGCTATCTTGGTGCTCAGCTCTCCCCTATCTTCCCAGCCACAGGTTCAAGGTTCAGAGGCAGCAGACACTGCTCAGGCTACAGTCACACAGTCAGGTGATGGGAGCTGGGAGCATTGGAGCTGGGTAGTGCCACAGAGGGTTTTGGCAGTCAGTTATTATTACTGTGGTCCAGGTGACAGAGAACCTAAGGTGTCCCTTCTCTCTCCCCACAGCTAATCAGGAAGTGAACTTGAAAAAACCACCTCTTAGCCACACTTGTACCTCTTCCCAACCTGGTGCCATCCCAACCATTGCCCATCTGGGGATCCTGTTCCCAGCACCCCTCTAAGGCTAACAATGACCCATGTGCCATGAGTATATAGCTCCCAGACCTTCTCCTTCATATATTTCTCTCATTCCTAACCAGCTACCTGTCTCTCCCCTCACATGGGGATCCATGAGCAAAGGCTGTGGTCAGCCTGGCTCTACATGGCCTCTTACTTGGCAGCCACTTAGCCCAAGAGAAGCTGTTGGAAACGGCTCACCTCGGCCCCGGCTGCTGCCCTCCTTGGCACGCCGGTACTGGTTGAGCTCTTTGGTGAAGTCGTCGTAGTCCTCCTTGCCCATGTCCTCCTCCTCATCCCCCTCGTATTCCCCGTACTGCTCGTTCTCGTAGTCTTCATACATGCCATAGCCCTTGCTGTCCAGCTTGGAGTAGGCCTTTTTGGGCAGGGGTGTGGTATGCGATGGCGGGTACTGCTGGTGGGACTGCGCGCAGGAGAAGATCAGGAAGAGAGGGTGAGCCAGCCCCAATGGTCTGGGGTCAGAACTACCAAGGTCCCTACAGTTTCCTGCACTGATATGTCTGGGTTTCTCTATTGTCCCTTGGTTGTGCTGCTGGGCCCCAATCACTCTGGAGACCAATTCATCTCTGAGAGAGGCTGAGGTAGCAGGGAGACCACATACTTCTGACTTTTAGAAGGGACTGCAGCTTGAAAGAAAACTGAGACTCAGACCCTATGATCCCTGAAAACCCAAGGACAAGAGGAGGTATTTTTTTACAAGGATACAGAGCAAGGACATGTGGGGAGAGGGTCTATAGGTAGGAGGGATGCTTCTCAGTCAAAACCTTTCTAGGGCCTGTAGTACATACCTGTAATCCCAGCAACTTGGGAGGCTAAGGCAGGAGGATCTCAAATTAGAGGCCAATCTGGGCAACTCAGTGAGACCCTTCACAACCTAGTGAGACTCAGTCTCAATATAAAATAATAATAATAATAAAAATAATAATACCTCCTTTTTGGCAAACTTGATAGCTATTTCAAATGATGCTTTATAAGCTGTTCTAGTGCCAAGAGGCACTGGATGAATTAAAAAAAAAAAAAAAAACCAAAAAAACAAACATGTAAATGGAAGCAACCAAAATATTTTTTTTTTTTTTTTTTTTTTTTGAGACAGAGAAAGAGAGAATTAATTTTATTTAGTTTTTCATCTGGCTTTTGTTCCTTGGACACTCAGATGTGCATGTGGTGCTAGGGTTTGAACACGGGTCCTTGCACATGCCAGGCAAGCTCTCCAACCACTGATATTCTTTTCTTTTTTTAATGAAAGAGGGACAGTGAGAGAAAGAGAAGAGAGAATCAATTTTATTTAGTTTATCATGTGGCTTTTGTTGCTCTGACACTCCATTGTGTAGGTGGTGCTGGGGTTTGAACCTGCATCCTTATGCATGCCAGGCAAGTGCCACAACTGCTGAGCCACCACTCCAGCCCCGCAAGATGTTCTCAAATGAAAAAAAAGTCTTTCAATAGGTGGACAAACAAACTTTAGTGTGGTATATCCAGACAATGGAGCATTATTTAGCCATGAAAACAAATGAACCACAGAGCAATGAGAAGTAATAAAGGAATCTTTAACGCATATGGCTAAGGCCAGGCACAGCTGGGCACACCTGTAGTTTCAGCTACTCGTGAGGCTGAGGCAGGAGGATGGCTTGAGCCAAGGAGCTTGAGGCTAGCCTGGACAATACAGATAGACTCCACTTGGGAGGAAAAAAAGGCATACTGCTAAGGGAAAGAAGTGAGTCCAGAAATGCTACAGGTGGGGACTGGAGTGGTGGCTCGGTGGTTACAGCACTTGCTTGGCACAAGCAAGCACGTACAGGTTCGAACCCCAGCATCATATATACAACGAAGTGCTGGCACAACAAAAGCCACATGAAAAACTAAATAAAATTGATTCTCTTTCTCTCTCACTGTCCCTCTCTCTTAAAAAAAAAAATGCGACAGATGTTCCCAACTTTTGACATTTTGAAAGAAGCAAAACTGTAGAGACAGTAAAAAGATCAGTGATTGTAGCTGTAGGGAGTGAAGGAGGTGGAGATATGGGGATAAAATAAGAGAAGCACAGATGTTCTCAGGACGGTGAAACTATTCAGTGATACTGTAGCAAAATCCAAACAGCTATGGAACCCTAGCAGAGTGGATACTAATGGATACTAATGTATCAACACAGGGTCATGAATTATAACAATGTATTACACTAATGCAATATGTTAATTACAGGGAAAACAACTCAGCACTACCTGCTCAGTTTTCTGTAAACCTACAAAATAAAGTCTTAATTTAAAAAATCCATGATCATGCTAAGTATGGTGGTGCATGCCTATGATCCCAGCAACTCGGGAGGTTGAGGCAGGATTTCAGGCAGTCTCAGCAACTTGGCAAGGCCATAAGCAACTCAGCAAGACCCTGTCTCAAAATAAAATATAAAAAAGAGCTAGGGAGGGGCTGGAGCGGTGGCTCAGCGGTTACGGCACTTGCCTGGCATGTGCAAGTACACAGGTTCAAACCCCAGTACCCATGCATACAACTAAGTGTCTGAACAATGAAGGCCATGTGAAAAACTCAATAAAAACTGATTTTCTCTGTCTCTCTCTCTCTCTCTCTCTCACTGTCCTTTTCTCTTTAAAAAAAAAAAAAAAAGAGCTGGGGAGGGCTAGAGCAGTGGCTCAGTGGTTAAAGTGCTTGCCTGGCATATGCAAGGACCAGGGTTCGAATCCCAGCACCACATACACAGCTAAATGTTGGAGAAACAAATGCCAGAGGAAAAAATAAATAAAATGGATTCTGTCTTTTTCTCTCTCTTGTTCTCTCTCTCTTAAAAAAAAAGGGGGGTAGGGATGTGGCTCAGGGGTTAAGTACCCCTGGTTTCAATCCCCCAATGCCACCCCCCAAAAAAAATCCATGATCATTACAGAAAAACTCAAAATACAGATACACAGACAAGCATGGAAGTATTTAAGCTGATCTCAGAACACCTCAAGCCCTCATTCAAAATCAAAGCCAAGTGCTGTCCCCTTCATTCCTGGCCTCCCTCAGCTCTGAATCTCCATCAGTAGATTCATCTCAATTACAGTGTCAGATAATAAATCACCCATTATGACGGATGATGCTGAGCATGGATGACGCTGCCTCCCCAGCTTCAAAAAGAGCTGCTAGTTTTCAACATTTCTTATCAAAATCAGAAAATTCACACTGATTTCTTTATTATGGGTTTTTCTGGTAGGAAAAAAAGTACTAACACTGAACAAATAATGCATAATGCATATTTACGCTGAAGTTGGGAGATGTAATGGGGTATTTAATTTCCAACTATGCAAACCCTGAGATAATTTACTCTCCTGGCCATTTCATTCTCTTGCCAATTTCCCACAAAAGATCACTTATGAACAGTAGAAAGCAGTCAGCTGTGACCTGAGTCAGTGAGACACACTTGATTCCTGCTGTAGCCCCAGGAGAAATGTGTCAGAGAAGGCTTAAGAACAAGCCTTATGGGGCTGGTGCAGTGGCTCAGCAGTTACAGCGCTTGCCTGGATATGCGAAGACATGGGTTTGAACCCCAGGACCACGTACACAACAAAGTGTCACAGCAATGAAAGCCACATGAAAACTGAAATAAAATGGATTCTTTCTTTCCTTTCTCTCTCATTGTCCCTCTCTTAAAAAAAAAAAAAAAAAAAAAAAAAAGAGCAAGCCTTATGGAAACTGACCACTGCCTGGGTTCAGCTCCTAGCTCCTCCACTTCAGAGCTAGGCAACCTTCCCGAATATTCTAAAGACTCTGTTTCCTCACCTACAACAGGGATGAAACAATAACTAACATCACAAGATTAATATCCATGTAAAGAGAATGCAAAAATGCCCCCACAGGTGGCAGGAGAGGTAAAGCGGGTGGCTGTACTACCAGCTCCAGGACCGGCCCTGGGAGGCTGTGGGCGCCATCCCTCTTCCTCTACTGGAAAGGACAGTGCTAGGGATTCTAACTAGGCTGGGAGGGGTGTAGGCGGAGAATCGCTGGAATTTAAAAGCCCCACCACTAACAGATATGGGTGCTCCTAGCATTAGCTCAGTGGCATCACTCACAGGTGCATACGGGGGGCTGTAGTCCCGGTACTTGCGGTGTCCCTTCTCGCTGGGGCTGAAATCTGAGTCATCTGAGAAGTCAGAAAAATCATCGCTGGAGGAAGCATGGCGCTGCAATGATAGGGGAAGTAGAGTTAGCAATTTTGCTGCAGGCGGGTCACTCTGGCATGGTCAGCCCTAGGATAGAAGACACTGGAATGTGCTGGAAGAGCTCTGTGCTCTAACCGAAAGACCTCACCTAGGGGCACTTAGTGGTAATGGAGCATAAGCTACCAATTCTCTAGAAGCAAAGTCTTTATCCACTTCAGGGCAGGAAAAACCACCATTATTAAGAGTGCCCTCAGGCGGACAGGACAGGCCCCTGGCCAGCAGTGGCAGAGCAGTGAACCTTCCTGGACCTACTTTGTGCTTAGATTTCCTCCTCTTCTTTGACCTCCTCTTCTCCTTCTCCCGCTCTTTCTTCCGTTTCCGCTTCAGTCTCCGGTGAGGCTTCTCCTCGTCAGAGTCACTATGGTGCTTCTCCCCCTTTTCTTTCCGGCTCCTCTCAGGCCCCCCGGGGATGTCTTGGGTGTCCTCAGCCCCATCGTCTTCCAGTTCACCTTCCTCCAACTCTCCATCTTCCCTACAAACCAACCCCAAAGCCAGCATGAACACAGTGGGTGGGAGCAGACCCTGAGGGCGCTAGGCTGGTAGAGGGGCAGGGGCAGAGGGCTTCAGGCCAGGCCCTGGAGGCCCTAGGGGCCATCTCTCTTCCTCTCCTGGAAAGGACTGTGCTTGGGAGTCTTACTTGCTGGGAGGGTGTAGGTGGAGATCTGCTAGAATTTAAAGGCTCCTCCAGCAGACTAGGGGTGCAGTCAGGCACTTGCCTTGTTTGTGCACATGAGACCCTGGGTTCCATCCTCAGCACCACTAAAAGGAACAAACCCACACTGGAATTTTCCACAGGATGTCTTTTTACAAGAAAAGAGGCAGGTTCTGTGGTCATGGGAATTCAAAGCCCCACCCTGGGTGCTATCAGAAGCCTCCCAGAAGCCCTGGCACCCAGCATGCACTCAGCTCTACTCTGGAGTATTCACAAAACTCCCCTGACCACAGAAGCTACTTTGTCCTGGGAACCCCAACTGTATCTTCCCACAGCAAGGGGATCTGCTGGCCCAGGCCTCAACACCTGCAGCTGCCCAGTCAGCTGAGCATCTGCTCCACCCGAGGCCAAGGGTGGTGGCTAGGACAACAGTGAGAGGGCCACAGTTCTGAACCAGGTCATTCCTCAGCTTTCTGGTCACCTACAGGCAGGCTTAAGAACACAAAGGCACCCTACAGAAGGTCAACAACCACCGCTGAGGGAAAGGCTCCGAGCCCTGGGTTTCCAGACTGGACCCACCCCTGTCAGTGTCCCACCACCAGGCTAGGCTTGGTGGTCACAGGTGGCCAGGGACACTGGGTAAGTAGAGGAGGGGGAAATGCCTCAGGCTGCTCCTGATACCCCTCCAGGTACTCCTTCCCGCCCTCCTCCTACACTATTCCTGGCTTTGCCAATGCCCCAATTTCACCTCAATGCCCACTCATGTAAAAAGTAAGTGTTCTCCAAACAGGACAGGCACCGACAGCACGACAGTCAACATATGGGGGTGGGGGGGCGCAGGTAGGGGAAGGAGAAATGGGATTAAAGAGGGAGTGAGTAAAAAAGGAATCCAGTGTTCGAGCCAAACCCACAGACAGTTCTCACAACTACAGAAATTGGTTGGTAAAGGAAAAACAAAACAAAACTTAAAAGCTCCCAAAATTCTTCAAGAAAAGCTCTTTTATCTCAATTAACTAGGGCACAAAATGAAACGAAGGTAAATAAGGTCAAAAGGAATGGAATGGGTTCCATACCCAAAGGGCTAACCCAGGGGGAATGGCCCTCAGCAGAGAAGCCACAGCCATAGATGGGAGCAGCCAGTCATGAGTCCTAATAGCTCTGAGCGGCTCTCTGGGCAAACAAGAGACTTTCGTTTTCTGGGGACCCTTCACAGCCCTTCCCTAACATCACTCCCTTTGTCCACCTCAGGGATGCTCCCCAACCACCAAAGATCCCATCAAGAGGGGCTTTTCTGTTCATCTCTTGACATAAAGCAAAGAGGTCTGGTTTCAGTGCCAAGTGGCCCAGCCCTGTACATAACCAGAGGCAAAGGTCAAGGGCTGGTTCAGAAACACAGATTGCAGGACACAAAGCTCCTTCTTCTATATCAAAGGAAACAACAGACAGACATGACCATGTGCCACTTGTGTTGCTTCCTCCTAAACCACCAGGTTGTCCCTAGCTACCCCTGCAGGAAAACGCTGAGCAAACTTGGGATTAGGGTGGAGCAGAGGCTGGCATTCCTGACAGGTGAGGCACCTTCCACTTGGCTCACCCCACAAAACTAGCCAGGATGGCCTCACCCACATTGAAAGCACCACCTAAGGTTGGGTACATGCCACAGTGGGACAGCACATTGTCCTGTGTTCCATCCCCTGTAAAATACACCCTGACTGGGAAAACTGGTTCTCTCCCGAGGGAGAAGCTGTTAGACAGTGACTCGGCAAACTTCCTGCTGTGCATTCACTGGGAGGTGGCACCAGGAGCAAACTGCCTGTTGACTGGCATGTCCCTGATGGGAATACTGCGGGTGGGACAGAGCCACACGTCTTAGAAACACAAGGGACAGATTGGACAGGCTGGAATTGCATGAGGAAGAGCTGAAAAGAGCACCACTCCCTTCACTGCAGTCTGGAGAGGGAAAAGTCCAAGGGGGGTGGGGTCACCATTCAGACCAGATTTCTAAGCACCTACTCAGGGCCAGGCACCTCACTACCTCCTTTTGTGCACCTTCCTTGCAGGAAGGAAAGTGACAAGTAACTCAATCTATAAAATGATCTCCACAGAACAGGGGCTGGGCCTGTGACAGCCTCACACAACCCCTTATCTGGGACCAACATCAGGCACAGCAGGTAAAGGTCCTACCCAGGGTCCACTGGGCCTCTACTCCACCCCCGCACACCAGGGCAAAGGTGCCAACTGCTCACATCTGACACAGAGGAAAAGGAGGGTGGGGGGCACAACAAAAGATCATCCCAGAAACTCAAGAGCCCTAAGCACGACTAGAATGATTCTAGAAGAAAGCCTTTTCATTATCAAGGCAGGGAAGACAGCTTTCAGATCCAGCCCACAAAGACTTGAGCCAGTGAGGGAGTCCTAGAACCATCTAAACTAACAGCCCTGGGCATAGCTGGGCCCAGCTAGGAACAACTCTACAACTCTCACACAACAGGTAGGAAGAACCTGGAACTTTGTTTCTCTAGAGTTGAGAGAAGCTGAAAAAGAAATAGAAATTAAAGAAAAAACTTGGTGCAGATTTATAAAGGGGCACTGGGATGACGGTGACATCAGATGGGTTGCTGGGCATGCCATCCACTTATGTCTTATCCTTAAACTCCCAGTGTCCCAGGCAAACCTCTGCAGTCACCCTCTCAGCTAAATGGCCTGTGTGAATATTAAGTCCGACTACTTCCTTCAGACTGTTCAACAGAAACAACCAAGAAAGTAAATCAAGCCCACTGGGAGAGCCAGACAAAATCCTGAGGGCCATCCACACCATCGCACAAAGGCAGCCTTCACAAAACAGCAACCAGGTTTAAGCAGCGCCACTGAACAGGCTGCCAGCAAAATCCATGTCAGAGGGGATTAAATACCAAGGGAGCACGCTTAATAGACTGTGACATAATCCCCCAAGAAAAGTGGGGGAAGCCCCACTGCGTTAATCATTTCAATCTAGACCTGCCAAAGCCTCTTGAGACAAGCAGGCAGGAGAAAGCCCTACACTGGCAGCCTACACGGAGACTGCTGACTCCCACAGCCTGGACTGGTGATGCCCCTCCATGGCCACTGCTGGGTCGGTTGCCAGAGCCATCAGAGACAAGAAACCAGTCACACTGGGAAGCTCTTGGAACTGGCTCCCAGGAGGGAACAAAAAGAGGCAAAGAGGCAGCTCTGCCTTGACCCTTCTGGACAAAGTGCCCATAGCATGTAAGTTCCTACTTTCAGAGCTGGCTGCTGATCCGCTGAGGTCAAGAAATGGATTTCGATGCCTGGCCTAGACAATATCTACTGAGCCAACGCCACAGGGCCCAGAAGCATGCAGGGTTCATCACGTACCATAGGCTTAGCAAAAATGGTACTTAGAAATGAGACCCCATTTCCACAGTAAGCTGGTGGATGGGACAACATGCTTCTTCCTATGGACCCAAGAAACTCCACCAGCTTGGCCCCTTCCCTAGCGTGTGCTCCTGCAGTGTAAACCAATCCTTGGTTTTCCAGTCTGAAGTATGGGGCAATAACAGTACCTACCTCGAGGGATGTAAGGGTAAAGAGAGAATATGGATAAAGCCATAGACATGGGGCAGGGCAAGCACAAAGTAAGAAGTTAAACATTAGCCATTTATTGGTTTTAAGAACCAACGGGGGGGGGGGGGGGGGACTGGAGCGGTGGCTCAGTGGTTACAGCACTTGCCTGGCATGCCCAAGTACACAGGTTCAAACCCCAGCACTCACATACACAACTAAGTGTCGGAATAATGAAAGCCATGTGAAAAACTCAATTTAAAAAAAAAAAAAAAAAAAAAGAACCAATTTGGGGGCTGGAGCAATTGCTCAGTGGTTACAGTGCTTGCCCTGCATGTGCGAGGACACGGGTTTGAAACCCAGCACTACATGCACAACAAAGTGTCAGAGCAACAAAAGCCACATGAAAAACTAAATAAAATTGACTCTCTCTGTCCCTCTCTCTTTAAAAAAAAACAAAAACAAAAAACCAATTAGCACCAGCAGGTCTCACATGGATAACTCTACACTGGCCAGAATGCTGCCTGGAAAGAGTGTGCCACCCTCACCTGGAGGGACACTGCTACCTGCTGGTCAGTAAGCTCCCACTTCCCTTGTCCCAACTGTGCCCAACCATCCTCTCCCAACCAATCCTGCTGACGAAACTGACAAAATTAATATCTCCACTTCCTTAGTTTGAATCTATGTGGTATCAGAAAGCAACCCAGGGGCTAGCAAAGATAAGACACAGGGAAAACCGAGACCCAGGAAGAAGGGACAAAGGCCCCTTGTGAGAAGGAAGTTTGCGACATGGCAACTCTCTAGACAACAGGGTTGGACGAAGCTAAAAGGGGCCAGGGGCCTGTGGCTCTACCTGGTTTACGAGGGAGAAACAAAACACAGAAAGATGGAAACTCATGGGAACAGTTGGCTATTACCTGAAGATCATGAGGCGGCTAGGTTAATGTGAAGGTCGGGGTTATGATCATTAACTGCCCAGACTCTCAACAAATTGCCTGGGTAGGCTCTGAATGACCTATTAACTAGGGACAAAATTACAAAAATTACAAGGAGGCTCCACCTCTTCAAATGTTTAACGACCAGCTAAGGGCAGAAATCGAGGATCACAACCAACCCTGTAGGACAATCGTTCACTAGGAGCAAGGCACAGACAGGCCTTTCCCTTAAAAGACCGGCTTAGGGCCTGAGCCCAAGAAAGGCTCCCCACAACCTTCCCCGACTCAGGAAGTGGTAGAGCGCCCCACGGGGAAACTGAGGGCCTTTCACAACCAGGAAATTCTTGAAATAAACCTCTGGGCCTTGCATATGTTTTCAGTGTCCTTACTACCTAGTTCATCAACCAGAAACCGAGAGCTAATGGGCTCCTTCCCTCCCCTCAGCATCCTTAGGTATAGTCACAACCTGCTCTGTGATGTCAGGCCATTTCCATGGTAACATGCCCACAACATGGCACCAGCTGAGTGCAGGCACAACGCCACCAGGGGACACAGAGAAGACAGAAGACAGCACCCTGTACCCCTCACTTCAGCGTGCGCGAGATCACAGCAGCACACAGGCACAAACCACCTACGAGCAGAGGCAATGTGGGGGAAACTGGAGCAACCTGAACCTGGACTGAGTATTTAGGATATAAACTACTTATTATTAATTTTGTTAGGAGTCACAGCAGTTTTCTGGTTATATATTTAAAAAAAAATCCTTAGCGGGGCACAGTGGCACACATCTGCAATCCTAGTGACAGGAGACTGCAAATTCAAGATCATCCTCAGCAACTTTGCCAAAACCTTGTCTCAAAATTTAAAAAAAAGGGAGAGTAGTAGATGGTAGAGTAGTAGAGCAGCCCTGAGTTCAATTACCAGCTTAAAAAACAAAAAATTCTTATCCTTAAGGTACAGATTCATATTTAAGAATTTATGGATGGGGCTGAAGCAGTGGCTCAGCGGTTTCGGCACTTGCCTGCCAAGCACAAGGACCCAGGTTCAAACCCCAGCACCAGGTACACAACTAAGTGTTGGAGCAACTAAGGCCATGTGAAAAACTAAATAAAGTTCTTTCTCTCTTTCTCGCTCTCTCTCTCACTGTCCCTCTCTCTTTAAAAAAAAAAAATTAAAAAAACAAAAGAATTTATGGATGAGGGGCTGGAGCAGTAGCTCAGCAGTTCAGCAGTTATGGTGCTTGCCTGGCATGCGCAAGAATGTGGGTTCAAACCCAGCACCACGTACACAATGAAGTGTCGGAGTGACAAACACCACATGAAAATCTAAATAAAATTGATTCTCTCTTAAAAAAATTTTTTTAAAAAGAGAATCATTTAAATAGGCCTATTGACAAAAACAACTCCCCCCCCCCGAAATTTGTAACAGGAAAAGTATGACACATGAATAGGAAAGATTAAATGAATAGTATTCCAAAAAAATGCCAGAATGAGGTAATAAGACATTGGGACATGCCCCCATCCTCCCCTAGTACTGGGGATTGAACCCAGAGGCATTTGATCCCTGATACACACCACCCAGCCCTTTTTAAATTTTAAGACAGGTCTCACTAAGTTGCTTAGGGCCTTGCTAAGTTGTTGAGGCTGAGATGGAACCTGCAATCCTCCTGCCTCAGCCTCCTTAGTCCCTGGGATTATGTGCATGTACCATTATGCGCGATTATGCAAGTTTCTTCTTCTTACCAGGGAATGTACCAGGGGCACTTCCTACTGAGCCACATCTCCAGCCCTGTTTCTATTTTGAGACAGGGTCTCACTAAGTTGCTGAGGCTGGCCTTGAATTTGTGATCCTCCTGCCTCAGCCTCTTGAGTTGCTGGAATTAATAGGCATGCACCACCATGCCTGGCTGGGCAAGTTTCTTAAACATTCTGCATCCCAAAAGAACAATGAAACCTCCAGGATGAGGTTACGGGGAGCATTCACATAAATGAAGCAATGAGCATACCCCTAGCTCATATTGAATCATTAGAAATGCAATGACATGAGGCCATTATAGTCCAATACTGAAGAAGGGAATGATGGCACTCAAAAATCTGACTGAGGGGTCTGGAGGGGTAGCTCAGCAGTAGAGCATTTGCCTGGCATGTGCAAGGACCCTGGTTCAAAGCCTAGCACCACATATACAATGATGTGTCAGAAAAACAAAAACCAGGGGCTGGAGCAGTGGTTCAGTGGTTACGGCGCCTACCTGGCATGCGCAAGGTCCCAGGTTCAAACCCCAGCACCACGTATACAATGAAGTGTTATAGCAACGTAAGACACATGAAAAACTAAATAAAAGTGATTCTCTCTCTTTAAAAAAAGAAAAGACATTGGCTGGAGTGGTGGCTCTGTGGTTACGGTGCTTGCCTAGGATGAGCAAGTACACAGATTCAAACCCTTGCACCACATACAACAGTGTCAGAGCAATGAAAGCCACATGAAAAACTAAATAAAAACAAATTGATTCACTCTCTCACTGTCCCTCTATTAAAAAAAAAATTAAAAGTGCACAGAAAGATCTAAGAAGTGATAGTGAAAAGACAAATAGGACTTAACCCCAAGACAGAAAGCAATGCAAATCTAAGAAAGGCAAATTCCAAAGTCCCCTAACAGGAAATGGAACATCTTCATCCCTAAGTATACAGCACCCACATCAAGGTTCATCCAAGCACAAAAAACCCCTTAAGCAGAACATAATGTGTAGATCCCTAATAGGCCCAAGAAAAAAACCCAGCCTCCTCGAGCTACCTTGCCCATGGAGACAAAGTTGCCACTTCCTTTGCCCAAGTCCTTTTCTTTCACTCACACACGTTCATCAGCAAATGCATCCCTCACATCCAAGTCTGTCCTGGCAGATGAACTTCTGGAATTTGTTTCTCAGCAGTGAAGAGTTTTCTAACCACATTCTCATGACAATCCAGCTTTGGATGATTTAAAGCCACGTAGCTACTTGTGAATGTAGACTTGACCTTGTTTAAAATTTTTTAGGGAAGTCCATCTAGTTCCATTCAACACACATTCAATCAAGACAAAGTATTACTATTTTCTTTTAAAAGGACAACTGAGCCAAAGAATCTTGAAATTTCTTGTTCTAAGACCACTAAAGAATTTCTCATTAAGAGCTATTAATTTTCAGTGGCCTATGAGTTCCTTACAAGTAGAGAGTCTCAGTCGCCCTGGGTCCCCAAGGGCCCAGCACAGTGCCTAGGTATGGCCTGGGTGGGTGCTCAGGACAGTCTACAGCTTCAGTCTCAGCCACTCACACCCTTTCTGTCAATTTCCTCAACTCAGACAATGGAAAAATTCCCAGGGACCTCCTTCAGCAAACTGATCACTTAAAACTCTGATGAGGTTATTGAAAGGATGTCTGTAGTCACAAACTCATTCACCACATGCTTCAAGGGCTTCCTAATGGGCCAGAGTGACAGGGGCACAGATGGAGCAGATGAAGGTGGCCCTCCCAGAAACACAGCCTGCCTATGTTGCATATTGGCTTTGGTTACTTTGACTGCTCTTGTGCCTCCTGCTACAGCAGGGCCTGCCTGGAATCCCAAGGAAACCTAAGCCCTGGTGTCTGTTAGGAAAATCAGGAGGGAAATAATCCAAGCCACCTGCAATGGTCATTTGGCCAAGTGACACGTCTGGGCCCAGCTCCCTTATGCCAGGCCATAGCAGGGATGTGTTAGCTTTGATCCACTTCCACACTGCGCCAAGTCTCCAGTTACTTCTAATGAATGAAAATTCCTTCCATTTAGGGGTTCAAAGCCAGGGCTTGTGTCTCCACATTCATCAGAATGAGGACACAGGGATAGTGGAGCTGCTGCAGACTGGGGGCTGGGGGAAGTGTTGCACACCCCCACCCTCTCTGGGGCCAACTCTAAATGGAGTACCAGTGTTGCCCCATTCCCTTCTGCCACAAGGAAAATGATGCCAGCTGCCATGTAGGAATACCAGCCATTATGCCCACCATACCAGTGGAAAGGCCAGAAAACTTTCTGTCAAAGATTGAAGAGTAAACACTGTTAGCTCTGCAGGCCATAAGGTGATCTCTGTCCCAACTACTCAACTTCACCAACTACCACAGCGGACATTATCGAATAGGTGTAGCTGTGCCCTATACACTTTACCTACAAAAACAGGGCTGGTGGGCTGGCTGTGGGTAAAATCCACCTGTATCCTAGATGCAGTGGCTTCAGACTTTCTGACCCTGAACCACATCTCCTCTACATTCCACTCAAACCAGTTAACTACATTCTGCTTATTCCATCCACATCAGGGGCTCTGTTTATCAAATGTGGAGACCAATCAATAAATGGACTTCGTATCCTGCTGATGACTTACAATGAAGTTTCAAAAATACTGTACCAGATTGAGGACAGCATAATAGGCATAGAGATCAGATCAGGGTACAGGCTGTCAGATTCTACCGCTGCCTATACACGCTAGTTCTGTGACCCAGGACAAGTGACTTAACCTGTGTTTTCAGTTAGTGCTGAAGCTGAATGAGCTAATGAGAGAAGCAGTCGGCAGAACTCTAGAGGATAACCTTTGACCTTCCCATCAACAGTGACAGTGGAAGTGGCACTGTCATCCCTTAGGGAAGACAATGGAAATCGACTTAGGAGCTGAATAGTGCAGGAGTGGCATCCCATTTGCCAGCTGCCTATCTCTCTCCATGGTGTCTCCCCAGCAGAGGGTCACCACCATGTGGAAGGAATAGGGCAATGGCCCTTGTGCATTAAGCTTTATGGCTGAGGAGCGTATACACCATCCATTCTGGGACCACCTGACCGGCACGAGTGGAACGAGGAAGTCAGGTACGCAGCTGGCTGTTGAGCCAGGGTGTCTCCTGAGGAACCTGCTGTGATCGGACCCCGAGCCTAACCTTGTACATTTTCAAGACACCAACTCTGCAAGAGCTGCAGTAGCAGTTTCAGCAGCAGCAGCAACCCTTTATGAATGCCAGAAACCACAGAAGGAAAATAGGACACAGAAAAAAAAGATGAGGCTTGGTAAAAGCAGGAACAACCTTAGCCCAACTCTCCAAGAAGTTTCCAGGAGAGAAAGGATCCATGGCATACTCCAAAACATTCAAGAAAAACACAAGACAAGCTGGCTACTAAAGGAACACAACTTCAGGGCTGGGGCTGTGGTTCAGTGGTTACCGTGCTTGCCTGGCATGCGCGAGTATGCAGGTTCAAACCCCAGCACCACGCACACAACGAAAATAAAGTTAATTCTCTCTCTCTGTCTGTCCCTCTCCCTTAAAAAAAAAAAAAGAACACAACTTCAACTGACTTGGCCCAAATTCCACAGAGGATCTGGGATTCATTACAGACCTTGCTCTCAGAGACCCTGTAAGGGCAAAGGCCTGGCCTAAGGTGATGTGACGAGCTAGTAGTAGTGGTGTGAGGCTGTAGGTCCCTGCTTCCCAGATCTCAGAGTGACACTATTGATAGTGCACTGACTCAGATTGCAATTGCAAAAGATGAACGCTAATGACACAGTTAGCACTGGCTCATGACAGGAGGACCATTTCAGTGTCTTGAATAAGGACACAGAGGAAAAAAGAAATGCCTTAAAATGGTTTCCACTTACTTTAGACCCAACTGGCAACCTGCAGCTCAATAAGCTGACTGGAATCCTGCAAGGTGGAAGATAAACTGACTTCCTTCAAACACACAGATGTCAGTCCTACTTCTGTTTATACATGAGACTGTACAAGTTCTGTTTAGAATTTTTCCCTAGCAGGGAAAGAGTCTCTGAATGTGGGTATTGTGTGGGCATCTACAGCATCCATTTGACCGCAATGACCCTCAGAAGTGGGCACTATGCTTGATGCCCACTGTACACTGCCGGGGGAGGGAGCAGGCCTGAATGGTCTTATCTGTCCCCAAGCCCACACTCTTCCTTCACATCCTGTTGCCACCTCCAATGTTCAAAGAGATGTCACCACTTGCCTGAACACAGGGAGTTGGGTCACCAATTCACACAGATGTAACGTGGCCAAAAAAAAAAAAACACACACAAGAAAGACACTCTATCCAGAGCAATTTGGCCAGTAGAAACAAATTACACTCCCAATAAATACCCTGTGCTCTATTAAAAATAATAATAATTCCAGTAATAGAATGCAACTAAATCTGGCACCAACAAGGAGGCCAGGCCTGGTCTCCATTTTTGTCACCAACTGATTAAGAATCCCTAGTGGGTGATGTCCAGTTTCCTATTTAAAAACTGCCCACCTACGCTTGCCCAGCATGCACAAGGCCCCGAGGGTTCAATCCTCAGCCCTGCAAAAAAAAGAAAAAAAAACAAAACTGCCCACCTCACCTCACATCATTACTGCCCCAACACTAAAAAGCTCAGGACAATGTTAAGACTACGTCTACACTGCTTACCAAAAGCCAAAGAAGCAGAGACGAGGCCAAGAAAGTTGGAAAGCCAAACTCAAGACATCTGGCTCCCCTGGAACAAACTCATTTTTACCTTAACTCATCCAAGTGAAATTAATGTGCCACTCAAACTGGCAGCTTTTCCATCCTACTAGGTTTTAATTAGGAAACTGGCCTCAAACCATCTATTCGGACAGGATTCCCTCTACCAACGAAGACTGCTGCTATGCGTCCTTGAACTGGCTTAATAAATACCAACCGTCAGAAAGCTCAGGAACCTTTTCCTTTCCTCCTATTGCTTCAACAGCTATACTGCCAAGCTCCAGGTTAAATGCCTGGCTCAACTCAACCACTTCAATTCTGTCACTCAACCTCCCCAAAGCAGGCCAGAACCAGTTACTACGGCACTTGAGGACAGCATCCAAAGGAACCAAAATTAGGTTCTCGGAATACAGTGTGACTTACCGCTATGTTATCGTTAGCGACTTTAGCCATAAAGGCATTACTGTACCTAGATCTGGTCTGTATGGAGAAATGTTTCTAAGGATTCACCAGCAACAAAATAACAAGTGCACAACCTCAGGCAACCCTGAGACAGTCATTTCTTTCCCATCAGGGTAGGTAAAAGATCTAAGAGCAAGGAGCAGAGCCCCGTGGAGGCATTAGTGACAAATAACTATGCAGGCCCAATACTAAACTGTTCTATGTTTAACTCTACGGAAATAAACTCAAGAGCCAAATGTTCGCCTTTGACACGTGGGGCGGCCCAGGAAAGCCACAGGTGCAGAACAACTATCCCTTGGGATCAGCTTCCTGGCTAAGGCAAAACCACAGCAGTGGCTTTCTAAAATAACTAATTCTGTATAAAGAAAATTCTGGCTCGTCAAGAATCAAAACTTAAACCTACAGAGCAAATCAAAACCCTACTCAGGAGATAGGACAGACTAGGAACTGGAAAGACCTTTCAGGGAATCCTTTTCTTTGGAAGAGTAAACTGGAGCAGAATAAAAAATAAAGGTGTTTAGGACTAGAACCTCTACACTTTCATGGTCACACATGATTTTGTTTCCAGTAGGAGATTTTTGATTTGCTTTCAAATTAAACCTCTCACCCAGAGAAAACAAAACCTTTCAAAAGTAACAAGTGTAAAAGAGTTGCTGTTAAATCAGGGATTCTGAGTAACACCCTTTTCCTTTTCTTTTGCAACATCCATTAATTTCATTTTTAACTAATAATGGTACATCAGTTTGGGGGTGGTTAAAAAAAAAAAAAAAGGTAGTACTGTGACATTCCAAAAACAGGGATTACCAAAAGGCAGTTAGACTTGATCACTGGGGCTTCTTAGACTGGACAGATGAGATTCCTTTGGGGGAGGGCAACAGAGACCAATAATCCTTGTGTTGGTATGTAAAAGAGCTTTTTAAATGTTTTTAAAATACTTTCAAAGCCAGCTATTGTTAAATTTCACTTACAAATGAAGTTCTTATTTCCTTAATGTTTCATTTGAAAAACAGATTTAAATAAGCATTCTTCCACAATTCAGTAATGCTAAAAACTTGGGTCCTTGGTTAAGGTCATTTCTGCTCTTAGCCCCTGCAGGAATTCACCAGGGATGGGAAACTGCGAATAAGTGCGATTTCTTTTTGGCTGACAGCGCACAGGATAGTGTGTTCGGTTTGTGCTTCAGACGTTTTTTTCAGGACACTGTATATTTGGAGACTTCTTCCTCCCATAACCGATTTTATACACCTAAGACCACCACTGCACCGCAGGTGTGAACATATTAAGAGCAAGAACAAAACAAACGGCCTGCTGAGCTGCAGTTCACATGTTTCCTCAACTAAATATGGACGAACACTGTTTTTCCTACGAATGGGAAAAAGACAACCAAGTCTTTTCGAGAGGACTAGGTGCTGTGTGTTAGAAAGATTTCTCTAGCAAAAGCTCAGGGACCAAAAGTGGGGCAAGGGAATATGGAACTTCAACGTGTTTTGTCTTTTAACAGAAAAACTTATGCTTGTAAAACACATCAGAAGTACAGTGTTTGTTTCTGCAAGTCATTTTTGTTGTTGGTTTTTTTTCCTTGTAAGTGTAGGACGGGGCACTGCGGGCTGGAAGTGTTCTCTCCAACATGACTGGGCGTGTAACACTTTTGCATCAACTTTTCACAGTCAGACATGTGCTTTCCGAACAAAGAGCAGTGGAGACTGGCAGAGACTGGGGCTTGACACAGTTTACAGATTTTGTGCTTAAACAGTACTTTACAAATGACTTGCTCAATTTAAACGTCCATCACCATAAGAGACATCGGAGTAAAACAAGGAAATTGGATCTATTTGAACCACAATCTTTTTTTCGAGGGGGAGACTTTAACTTGTATTCAAATATCATAAACCAAATTCAGTAAACTTGTCTCCTACACATGGACTTGAAGTATCACTTTCCTCAAAGGTGAAGACTGGAGACAAAGCAATGGACTGATATGGAAAGAGATGCCAAGGGTCTGAGAACTTAATGAGCCTTTTACACAGATTTGTCATGTTACAGTAGTACTCTTTTTTTTTTTTTTTGAGAAAACTGTGTACATCAATTTTTTAAAATTAAACAATGAAAGGATGTGCAAGTCTAAAAGGGCTCAACAGGGTTAGAATCCTGATTTGAACATATAAATTCATTCTCTCAAGCATCACTTTGGTCTTAAGGCGAGGAGAAAGGCAGGCAGGAAAGGGACAAAAAAGAGGGAGATAATTGAATTACTCAATAAAAGAGGCTACTTACCATCCCAACCCATTGTAAGACATACACTTCTGACATAAGAGAACTCCTTAGAGGTCGAATAAAGCGTGTAAGCACCTTTGAGTAATGCACCTGCCCCTGGAGAGGGGGCCCCGGAAGCCCAACATGGGCTTAGCCAACAGACCTTTGCTAATCTGTTTATTTCCTTGAACTGGAGTCGGGCTGCGAAGGGCTGCGATTCCCAGGACGATACATTTAATTAGAACAAAACAGAAAAATATAAAAAAAATAAAAAACAAAAAACAAAAATTTTTTTGTAAAAGCTCACCAAACTGCTGCACTTGTGTCTCTGAATGTGGGTGGCATTTCTTTTAAAAGGCAAAGTATGGTCTGTGAAGGAGAAAGGGAAAAGGGGAGGTGGGAGTGGGGAGAAGGGGTCGTGGAGACTGTCGGGGAAACCCTGGCTAAAACCCGGCCTCAGAGAGGGTCTGCGGGGCTACCCAGTGTGTGCTGCGACCTGGAAGCCATCTGTCCAGCGCGTTCTCTTTCCTTCCCCACCCCCACTCCCGCCAAGACTCCTTTCCTGCCGGCTGAAACCCACCTTCCATTTTCAAACCCAGTCCCCAGCCACCTCTTCCCCGCCCGACCAGGAAAGGGTGAGCGAACCCTGAACCCCAACGCCTCCAGCTCGAGCAGGGGAAACGTGCCCCCACCTCGCCCTGAAACGCGCGGGACTTGGCCCCATTATCACCGCCTGAGAAGGGGGTGGGGGGACCCACTTCGCACTTAATAAAGGGCAGGGGGCGTCCACTTCCACCCACTGCCAAAGCTCTACGAAATCTTTTCTCTCCCGGAAGGGATGGCGCCCTACTTTACAAGGAAAAAGGGGTGAGACCTAGGAGAAAGCGGGAGAACAGCTTCCTCTCCCCTCCGTGGCAGGGAACCAAGCCTCAGCCCCCCCAAATAAGACTAAAAATCCTCCCCCAGGTCACCTACCTAAGGGCGAGAGGACCCCTTTCGTCTAGGGAAGAACATGGGGCTTTTGTTAAAAAGGTTGGATGCCCACCCATTTGCCCTCTGGGGAGTAGCCAGAAAACACCTCCCGCCAAAAGAACTAAGAGGTGCAAAAGAGCCCCCGTCCGCAGGATCCCCCATCGGGATGGAGACAGACTGCACGGACCCCCACTTTCTGCCTCAAGAAGCTCGGGTTCCTAACCAAGTAGAGCGGGGCCAACTCCCCCAGGAGAAAGGATACTGCCAGGGGCTGGGAGACCCCCAACTCCAAACCCCTAAACGCGGGGCTGTTGCTCAAGAGCCCCCCGAAAAAGGTCCGGGGGCCCCTCCCCCCTCCCCCGAAGCCAGGCGACGGGCAGGCGGGCCGGTGGCTGCCAGCTCCGGGCGCAGGGGCAGCCGAGACCCCGGCGGGCCTCCGCAGCGCCCCCCGGCGCCCCCTCCCCAGGGCGGGCGCGGGGGGCCCGGGGGGCGCCTCCTCACCTTCCCCTCAGCATGGCGCCCAAAAAAGACAGAGCGAGAGCGAGGGAGAGCGGGCGAGCGCCGCGAGGGGGGGGAAACGCATGAGGCCGGGAGAGAAAGCAAGCGAGAAAGAGCGAGCGAGCGAGAGACACCCACCGACCCCGCCCTTCCTCCTCCTCCTCCTCCTCCGCGGCCCGGCCCAACATGGCGGCCGCCCCCCTTCCTCCTCCTCCTCCTCTTCCTCCCCCCGGGGACGCTGCCCCGGCCCGGCCGGGGGCCTGACCTGTCGTCAGGGAGCGGGAGGCAGTGGTGGAGGAGGTGCGGGGTGGCCGGGCGGGCGTCGGGGGAACACGGAGGAGACGAAGGCGTTGATGGCGGCGGCGGCGATGGCGGCGGCGGCGACTCTGATGGCGGCGGCGGGGGGGTCCCGGGCGCGGCCTCCATAGTTCCTTTGGGGGGGAGGGGGTGTTAATGCACGAAAAAGGACTGCTTGGGCGTGGCGGGAGGGGCACACTTCAGCTCCGAGGGCTCCTAATGGGAACTGGGTATATATTTTTTCGGTTTCGGAATCACCTCTGCGCCGACCTCCGCGTAGGCCGCGCGGCCTAGGCCCGGGCGGCCGCCCGCCGCCTGCTTTCGTCGCAGCCCGCCCTGGCGGTAACTCGCTCACGGGCGCGGGGCCCTCATCGGGGCGAGAGCCCCCCCCACACACACACACCCGCGGGCCCGGGGGCGGGAGACCCGGGAGACACGGACACTGGTGGGTGGTTGGGTGTAATTAGCGCAGGCCGCGCGCGATGGAGCAAGCGAGGGGGAAGGGGAGAAGAGGAGAGCGAGCGAGGTGAGGTTAAGAAAAAAAATAAAAGGATTTTAAGGAGAGAGGGAACGGGCCGCGGAGACCGGCCGACTGTCTGTCTGCCTGCCCGCCCTAGGTTCCCCGGCTTCCCGGCCCCCGCCGCAGTCAGGAATTCACACAAAATGGCGATACGGCCGGGACGAGCCCAGAGACTGAGGCGGTAGGAAGGGCGAGGAGGGAGGGGGAACTAAGAGGTGGAGGCCGAGGCCGCGTCACGCGGAGAAGAAGGGCAGAGACGGCTGGGCCGAAGGCCGACGGAAAGAGTCGAACGGAAAGGGCGAGGCCGAGGAGGGGCGGAAAGAGCCGAAGGTTACTGAGATGGTGACAAGAGGGCGGTGGTGAGCCGGAAAAAGCCGAAGGTGGTTTGGGTCACGGAAGCTCCAGAAGCCGAGGGGAGACGGAAAGAGCCGAAGGTGGCAGCGGAGGTGGGGCTTGGAGAATCGGAAATGACCGAAGAAGTTCGGGACTAGGGAAGCCCCAGGAACTGACAGACTCCGGAAGGAGCCGAAGACAGTGTAGGGATCGGGGTAAGGAGACGGAAATACCCGAAAGAGACCGAGCTGGGGTAATGGCATTAATAGAATGAGCTGGAGTGGAACTGGAGAAGCGATTAACTAAGAGTAAATGACTTTCAGGAACTCGGCCCAGAGCAAGCGGGAAGAATCGAAAATTTGCTAGATTAAAGGAAGGCGTGAAGAGTAAAAAGTTTTTAGGTGGGAGAAAGGAAGAAAAAAATAACCGAAAGCTGGCGGCCGGTCCCAGGAGTCGGAGGTTTCCGGAGAAGAGGGGCAGGAGCAGAACCAGCCCGGAGATGACGTCACGAGATTACTCGGTAGATGATGTCATCTTCGGCGAGGGGGCGGTACTTGGCCGTGCCTTCAAAATTGAAACCTTGGCCTGGTTATCATAAGACAAGTACGAACATAAAATATTTTTATCCTCGCAACCGTGGAAAGGAGAGCTACTATTATTCCTGTTTTGTAGATGGAGACTGAAGGTGAAGATTGAATTGGCTCAATGTCATATGAACATAGCAAGTCAGAGCTGGCATCCAGTTGCCTCCAGGGAGAGTTAAATCCTGCTGGGTGTGGTGGCCCACACGTTTAATCCCAGCGGCTGGGGAGGCTGAAACGGAGGACAGCAAATTCAAAGCCAGCCTTAGCAATTTAGCGAGTCCCTGTCTCAAATTTTTAAAAAATTAAAAGGTGGGGATGTGGCTCAGTGATTAAGCATTGCCCCTGGATTGAATCTCTGGTTCCAAAAAGTAAACTCATTAGAAGTGTTCAGTCCTATCTCCATCCAGGGATTTTCGTTCAATGTCCTTATTTGCTTGCTAAATTGCCAGCCTGTGTTGTTTGGTGAGAAGGGCTTCTTTATGGAGCTTAACAACTAATGGAAACTGTCCCAGGGCACAAAAACTGGACACTAAAGAATAAAGGGGGTGGCCTCAGGGAACACTCAGGATAGTTGTTTACCCTCGATGAAGGAGAGGAGATTGAGGAGATAGAGTCAATAGTTTAATCCAGGCCCTAAAAAGGCAAGGACTACTTAGATTTCAGGAACAGAGAAAACCCCTGTGGCATGATTGACAAGTATGGAGACGGTACCTTATGACTTCCTGGTATATGGAACCTGGTATAAAAAGGGGAAAAATGTCCCAAATCTGATCTGGGTTACAAACTTTTGGGGGTTGCAATTCACGACCTCCTTGGGATATGCAAATAGGATTCTTCCCAGACTTGGTGGCACATATCTGTAATTCCCATCCACTCAGGAGCCTGAAGCAGGAGGATCACAAGTTCAAAGCCACCGAGGCCCTAAGAAACTTAGTGAGGCCCTGACTCAAAATAAAATATAAAAAGGGTTGGGAATGTGGTTCAGCGGTTAAGTGCCCCTGGATTCATTCTAGGTACCAAAAAAAAAAAAAGTGACTTTTTTTTTTTAAGAGAGTGGGACAGTGAGAGAGAGAGAGAATCAATTTTATTTAGTTTTTCATGGGGCATTCATTGCTCCGACACTTGGTTGTATACGTGGTGCTGGGGTTCGAACTTGTGACCTTGAGCCTGCCAGGCAGGTGCCATAACTGCTGAGCAACCACTCCAGCCACTAAAGTGACATTTTTGATAAATGTTTAAGTTTATGTGGGATGATACTTATTCTGGGAAACTAGTGGTTGACCCACCTGATGACCGACCAGCCAAGTCTCCTGACCTTTAACCAGAGTATCTTTCTGCATCCAGTCCCTAATCTAGTGATGGTTATCTTTTTATTACCTTCTCATATAAAATGTCATTACAAGAGCAAATCTTTTAATTGACCTACAAGGAATCTTTTTCTTTACATGAAATATTGTAATGAAATGTTGCCACCTGCTGTAACTAAGTTGTCCAAAAAAGGCTTTGTTAAAATGCCAAGAATTGGGGCTGGAACAGCACTTGCCAGGCATGCGCAAGGGCCTGGGTTTGATTCCCCAGCACCACATACACAACTAAGTGTTGGGGAAACAAAAACCAGAGGAAAAAATGAATAAAATTGGTTCTCTCTCTCTCTATTTAAAGAGAGAAGGACAGTGAGTGAGAATCAATTTTTATTGAGTTTTTATTTTTTTTCACATGGCTTTTGTTGCTCCGACACGTAGTTGTGTATGTGGGTGCTGGGGTTTGAACCCGTCTACTTGCACATGCAGGGCAATTGTCGTAACTGCCCAGCCACAGCTCCAGCCCCATCTCTCTCTCTCTGTTAAAAAAAAAAAAAAATGCCAAGAACTCATAGTGCAGGATTATGGGAATAAAAAGAATAAAGAACTGGGGATGTAGCTCAATGGTAGAATGCTTGCCTAGTATGTGAGAGCCCTTGGATTTCATCACCAGGAGAGGGAGAGAGAGAGAGAGAAAAGGAAGAATATTGTAGTGGGTCATTATGTATAATTGCAAAGGGTGCCACTCTTCCCTCTGTGCCTTGATGCATGGGTCCCCTGCATTCTACTGGATGAAAGCACATACCATATCTACAAGGACAATACCTGTATTTCAAGGTATGGTCCCCAGCTGGGGCATCAGAAGGTCAACAGGCGATTCCACACCTCTAGCGGGCCATCTTTTAGGTAATGGGAAATGGGGAAAGCCCAGAGAATTCCATGATTAACCTAAATGCTTGAGCCCAAGTTTTCTCTGAAATAAAAGGACTTATTGAGTGGTTACAGATTCTGGGGTGGAAAAAGGCCAAGTTCTTGGGAAAAGTTGTGTTCTGCAACTGTCACCATCAAGGCTAGATGGCTGCTGCAAATTTCTGTCAGAGCTAAGCCCAAGAACACTTTTATAATGAAAATTTGGAGAAAGAAAGAATACACACACATTTTTTTTCTTTAAACACTGGGATTGAACACTCATACAGGCCAGACAAGTATTTCTACTGTGGAGCCACAACCCAAGCCCCTGATAAACTGTTTACATTTAATTTACATTGAGTATGGATAAGAGAAGCAAGCTGGGTGGAGTAGTGCATACCTGTCATCCCAACTACTCCTGCATATGTAGTCCCAGCTGCTGAGGAAACTGAGGCAGGAGGATTGCAAGTTCTGAGTCAGCTTGGGTAACACAATGAGACCCTGTCTCAAAATTAAAGTGGATGGGATATAGTGCAGTGGTGCAGCTTTTGCCCAGAATGAGGCAACCTATCCGTGGCATGCGGTAATGAACATTCATGCATATTTCCGTGTGGTATTCCACAGTGTAGGGCTGGAGTGGAGCTCTGTATTAGAGCATGTGCTTAGCATGTATGAGGCCCTGAATTCAATCCGTAATACACACACACACACACACACACACACACACAGAGAAATGTGACTAAGCCAGATATTCATGATGATGTGAATCAACAAACTTCTACGCTGCTGGTGGAACGATAAAAACATCACTTTGGAAAATGGGTTGAGCTGGGTGTGAGCAGGCCTGTGATCCCAGCAGCTCAGGAGGCTGAGGCAGGAGGGTTGCAAGTGCAAAGCCAATCTCAGGAACTTATTGAGGCTCTAAACAACTTAGCAAGACCCTAACCCAAAATTAAAAATTAAGGGGCTGGAGCGGTGGCTCAGCAGTCTCGGCGCTTGCCTGGCAAACACGAGGACCCGGTTTCAAACCCCAGCACCACGTACACAACTAAGTGTTAGAGCAACTAAAGCCATGTGAAAAACTAAATAAAGTTGTTCCTCTCTGTCTCTCTCACTGTCCCTCTTTCTTAAAAAAAAGAGAAAAGAAACTGGGCTGGGAATGTGACTTAGTGGTTAAGTGCCCCTGGGTTCAATCCCTAGTACTAATGAAAAAAAAGGAAAATGGGTTGGTGTGTGTTAGCTATGGATAAACATCCACTCACACTGTGATTGAGCAATTCCACCCAAAAGTATACAGCAACAGAGGCAGGAGGCTCCCAAGTTCAAAGCCAGCCTGAGCAACTTAGCGAGACCCTGTCACAAAACAAAAAGGGCTGAGAATATGGCTCAGTGGTTAAGCATCCCTGGGTTCAATCCCCAGTACATAAATAAACAAATAAATAACAACCTCCTTCAAAACTGGGCCCCACTATTTTTACAGATCTTTGCTGATTAGTGAGGACAAGTCTGCCAACTGTGATCCAATGGCCTCTAAGTCTCTAAGAGGGCTGCCAAAGGTAGCTTTCACACTCTATTTGCGTGTGTGTGTGGGGGGGGGGAGTGGGGGAATACCAAATTTCAACAGCATTCCATTTATTTTGAAAAAAAAAAAAAAACAAACCAAAATTCTGACATATTTATTCCCCTGGACCTCCAAAATATCTGAGATGATATGTCCCTGAGTATTTTTAAATGTTTCTTTCTTTTTTTTTTTTTTAAGAGAGAGGGACAGTGAGAGAGAGAGAATCAAATTTATTTAGTTTTTCATGTGGCTTTCGTTATGTACATGGTGATGGGGTTTGAACCTGCGTACTTGCTCAGGCCAGGCAAGTGCCATAACCGCTGAATCTCTGTTCTAGCCCCTAAATATTTATTTTGTGATAGAACTTTCTTGAATTCCTATATGTCTAACTAATGTTTCCATGATATATGTCTTCTTGCTTTTCGAACATTATTAGTCTGTTGGATGACTTTTCTTTCTAGTTCCAGGGATAGCCATAGGGTGGGTGGGTTCTTTGCACTGTAGAAGAAAAGATCTTTAGCCAGGTGGGTGGAGTGGCTCTAGCACATTTCTCTAGAGACTTGGGAGCCTGAGGCAGGAGGATAGCAGGCTGGAGATCAGTTTGGGCAACTTAGCGAGAACCTGTCCTAAAATAAAAGAAAAGGGCTGCGAATGCAGTTCAGTGGTATAGCCTTTGCCTAGAATGCTTGAGCCTTGAGTTTAATCTTCAGTGTAAAAAGGAAGGAAGGAAGGAAGGAAGGAAGGAAGGAAGGAAGGAAGGAAGGAGGGAAGGAAGGAAGGAAAATAGATCTTTATAGTGAAGCAATCTCAGAGTGTGGGAGAAACAGGTATATCTGACACAAAACTCAGGAGTCACCTGTAGAAGAAAGAAGTCCACTAGTCAAAGTCAGAAATTCATTCTTGGGGCTGGAGCGGTGGCTCAGCATTTATGGCACTTGCCTTGCATGCGCAAGTACGCAAGTTCAAACCCCAGCACCACATACACAATGAAGTCTCGGAGTGATGAAGACAACATGAAAAACTAAATAAAGTTGATTCTTTCTATCTCTATCTCTCTCTCACTGTCCTTCTCTCTTTAAAGAAAAAAACAAACAAACAAAAGAAATTACATTCTTTTGGACCCTGATGACACTCAACCAATCGCAGCTATTTTCCTGTTCTTGGCTGCTAATCCATCCCTGGATTTCTGGGGAGTTGACAGGTAACTTGTCCAGGCTATATCTCTAAAGATATCACTTTAATGACTGTCTGAGTTACTGTATGGCTTTTCTAATATATAGAACTCTTCTCCTATGATGAAAAGCTGAAAAAAAAAATAATCATTCGAGTGTGACCATTTTTATACCTTTGGATTGGTTTCCCCAAAAACATGGTGCACAAAAGTCAACTTGTTAGCTTTTTGTAAGTACAGTTCCCAAACCCGAAAAACATTAAAAAGAATTTAAGAAAAGTATGAGAGACTCAGATGATGGCGGACGTCAGGGAAGTGGCATCCAGGAGAGAAATCATTGATCTTCCTGGTTCTCACAGGGCATGATGTTGCCCCCTAGAGGACATTTTGGAAATTATTGAGGGAAATTAAGGAGTAGTTATCCGATGTCAAGGGATTCTCAAAGGAATAGTATTGATCCCTTGGGGACATTTTGGAAATTTGCCTTTTTTTTTTTTCCTGAAGTAGTCATAATGATAAGAGTTTTGTTTGCAGAGATGCTAAGAATTCTGCAATATAACATTCAAAATGAATGTTCAGCTAACGAACAGAGCCCTTAAAATAATAGGACTATTGGGGCTGGGGATTTAGCTCAGTGGCAGAGCACTTGCCTAGCATGCACAAGTCCCCAAGTTCAGTTCTCAGCCCTAAAAAAAAAATAGGACTGTCAATACTAAACTATATTAATGTATAACACTAAAATTTTATTTTACTTTTTTTTTTTTAAAGAAAGAGGGAACAGTGAGAGAGAAGGAGAGAGAGAGGTGCTTAGTCGGGGAGAGCAAAGGGGATAGACGACTTGAGCCTGTGTGGAAGTGTAACAACAAACGCCTTCTACATGTAAAACTCTAATGAAAAACAACATCGTGTTAAAAAAAAAAAAGCCAGTCTCAGCAATTTAGTGAGGCCCTGTCTCAAAAAAAAAAAAGTTGTAAAACTAGATCAGGGCTGCTGACACTGAATTGTGCACTTTGACTAAATTTAGATCACGTGAATTTCCACTCAATAATATTTTTTTCCCTCAGTACTGGGATTTGAACCCAGGGAGGCTCTACCATTGAACTATATATTCCCAGCCTCCCCCGCATTCATTTTTCTTTTTCTTTTTTTTTTTTTAAAGAGAGAGGGACAGTGAAAGAGACAGAGAAAGAGAGAAACAACTTTATTTCGTTTTTCACATGGTTTTAGTTGCTCCAACAATCAGTTGTGTACGTGGTGCTGGGGTTTGAACCCGGGTCCTCGTGCTTGCCAGGCAGGCGCCGAAACCGCTGAGCCACCGCTCCAGCCCCCGCATTCATTTTTCAAAAAAATCAAATCAGGGCCTTTTGTATGCTAGGCAAGTGTTCTATTACTGAGCTGCATTCTAGCCCTTTCTAATTTTCATATAATTAAAAATTAAATTCATTTAATTTTTTTTAAATAAAGAGAAGGACAGTGACAGAGAGAGAAAGAGACAAACAATTTTATTTAGTTTTTTCATGTGGCTTTCTTTGCTCCAATACTCTGTTGTGTATGTGGTGCTGGAGTTCAAAGCTACATCCTCTCACATGCCAGGCAAGCCCTGGAACTGCTGAGTCACTGCTCCAGTCCTAATTTTTAAAAATTTTGAGTCAGGGGCCGGAGTGGTGGCTCAGCAGTTAGGGTACCGGCCTGGCATGCGTGAGGATGCAGGTTCAAACCCCAGCACCACACACATAACAGAGAGTGGAGCCACGTGAAAATCTAAATAAAGTTGATTCTCTTCCCTCTCCCTCTCTCTCTCTGTGAATCACATGCTGTCCCTCTCTCTCTTAAAAAAAAAAAAAAAAAAAAAAGAGTCAGGACCTTGTAAGTTGTCCAGACTAGCCTCGATTTTGAGATCCTCCTGTCACAGTCTCCTGAGCTGCTGGGATTATAGGCAAGTACCAACATGCCCAGCTCACCTCAATAGAATTTTTTAAAAAAATTTTTAGTTGTTTGTTTTTTAATCAATACAAAAGTTTAAAGGAGAGGTATGCCAGCAAATTGAAAGCTACATCATTACATTTCATTTTTACCATAAACAATAGAAAAGTATAAGGGAGGAGAGGAACGAGGAATCTTTTTAAAACCTTTAATGAGTCTAGAAGTACAGGAAAAAATAATATAGAGAGCAATCTGCTTTATTTTCAACACTCCTTTTCACAGAGTGATTATTCTACAAGAATTGCAAGAGCTCAGGTCACTCCCGAACCAATTACAGATAACTACATGCTATTTAGGATCATTTTCAAAGTTGATGTTTTAGCTCATAAATCTTTAAAACTGGGGCTGGAGCAGTGGCAAGAACGAGGACCCGGGTTCGAACCCCAGCACCACGTACACAACTGAGTGTTGGAGCACCTAAGGCCATGTGAAAAACTAAATAAAGTTGTTTCCCTCTTTCTCTGTCTCTCTCACTGTCCCTCTCTCTTTAAAAAATAAATAGGGGCTGGAGCGGTGGCTCAGCGGTTTTGGTGCTTTGCCTGGCAAGTACAAGGACCCGGGTTCAAACCCCAGCACCATGTACATAACTAAGTGTTGGAGCAACTAAAGCCATGTGAAAAACTAAATAAAGTTGTTTCTCTCTTTCTCTGTCTCTCTCACTGTCCCTCTCTCCTTTAAAAAAAATAAATAAAAATAAATCTTTAAAACTAAGGATTTGTGGGGCTGGAGCGGTGGCTCAGTGGTTTCGGCGCTTGCCTGGCAAGCACGAGGACCCGGGTTCAAACCCCAGCACCACGTACACAACTGAGTGTTGGAGCAACTAAGGCCATGTGAAAAACGAAATAAAGTTGTTTCTCTCTTTCTCTGTCTCTCTCACTGTCCCTCTCTCTTTAAAAAAAAAAAAAAAAACTAAGGATTTGTTTTCATTCTTGGAAATACCTCAACTCACTTTGTTTTTCTTTCTATGACACATGTGCATTTCACTTTAATAATATAAAGCAACAAGTGAAAGTGTTTTTATTTCCAGAGGCTTCTCCAAAAGATACTATGATATGGCCTTCTGTTGCCTGGTCATTCTATGACTTCTAAGTGTCTTTTCCCACAGGAAGAGGTTACTTGATCTTGTAACTAGTATTTTCTGAATCTCAAGGAAAAACAAACCAAAGTGCAAGAGCTTTAGAGTTAGAAGTTTAAGAAGACAGAAAAGAAGTTTTTTGTTTTGTTTTGTTTTGTTTTAATAGAAAAACTCCACAGTCAGGTACAGTGGCACACGCCTGTAATCCCAGTGGCTCAGGAGGCTGAGGCAAGAAGATCACAAGTTCAAAGCCAGCCTCAGCAACTTAGCAAGACCCTGTTTCAAAATAAAAATATAAAGGTGTGGGGATGTGGCTCAGTGGTTAAGTGATCCTGGCCTCAATCCCAAGTACCCAAAAGAAAAAAGAAAGAATGAAAGAAGGAAAGAAAAAGTCAAGCATACACAAAAATTGAATGAAGAATAAAAATCAAATAAATACATACAATTAAAAAAATTAAATCAAGTATCCATTGTTTAACTTCAATAATCTTCAACTTACAGTCATGGTCTTTTTCTTTCTTTCTTTCTTTTTAAAAGAGAGAGAGAGTCTTTTTTTTTTTTTAAAGAGAGAAGGACAGTGGATGTGTGTGAGAGGGAGAATCAATCTTTATTGAGTTTTTCCCACAGCCTTCTTTGCTCTGACACTTAGCTAAGCACGCACGTGGGCGCTGGGGTTTGAATCCGTGTACTCGCACATGTCGGTCAAGCACCGCAACTTCAGAGCCACTGCTCCAGCCCCAAGAGAGTAATTTTTATTTATTTAATTTTTCATCTGGTTTTTGTTTCTCTGACACTTAGCTGTGTGTATGGGGCTGGAGTTTGAACCCGGGTCCTGGTGCATTCCAGGCAAGCGCTCCATCTGCTGAGCCTCCGCTCCAGCCATCCCACTTTTATTTTAAGTTAAGTTCTTTCTAAATGGCCAAGGCTGGCCTCAAGCTTTCAATCCTCCTGTCTGGGTCTCCTGAGCATCTGGGATTCCAGAGGTGATCACTATACTTCATTGTGTGGGTTGGTTTGTTTTCTGCAGCGCTGAGCTTGGGAGCCAGGGCCTCACACATGCTGGGTGCGCTACCATGGAGCTGCACGGCAGCCCTCATTTTTTCTTTCCTTCCTCAGAACACCTCCAATCCAACCCTGCCAGATTATTTTTTAAATGCTTTTTTTTTTTTTAAGAGACAGGGACAGTGAGAGAGAGAGAGAAAGAGAGAATCAATTTCATTTAGCTTTTCTTGTGGTCTTTGTTGCTGTGAGACTTCATTGTGTATGTGGTGCTGGGGTATGAACTCCAGTACTCGTGCATGCGGTGCAAGCGCCATAACCACTGAGCCACCGCTCCAGCCCCCTCTGCCAAATTATTTTAATGAAATCCTGGACTTAAAATCTGTCTATCAATCCATGCATATACAGCTACAGTTATTTCTACTATGTCATTAGGTGTTTGAAAATATGCATTTATACCTGTACTAACTAATGAGACAGATTCGGAGAGACAATGAAATGGCTAGGTAGTCAGGACAGAGGGCCCCCATTCAAGAGCTAACTGGCAGAGGCAGAGAGTGATTGACAGGGTGTGCTCAGGGCCTTCAAATGCAAAAAGACCTTGAGGCTCACCCTTGTCCCAACTGAGGGATGGGATGGTCACAGGTGGGTACTAGGAAGTATTTGCCACCTTTTGTTTTAACCAATGGTGCCCTTGACCAGTTTCCATGCCTGTTTTACATAGATTTTAACCAATGGGGTTGATGCATTTCTCAATGCCTGCTTTGCATGAATGTTAATTATGCTCATACCCTAAATCTATATAACCTCTGGCCTAACCTCCATTAGATGGTATCCTGCTTCCAGGTACCTCTCTGCCTCGCGGAGTCTCTGCCCTTCTTCCTAAATAAATCCTACTCTTTTTACCCCTCCTTCCGTGGTTGTCCTTGGATTTTAATCTTCAAATTCATGAGACAAGAACCCAGAAGATTGGCGCCGAATTCCCGGGGTGAATTTCCACCACACCAAGAGCTGCAACACCCAGCTTTTAGCTGGGGAGCTGCTAACACTTTCGGCTGCAGACGCCTACAGCCAGCCCAAATTCCCAGTTTTAACTGGGAATGGCTGCAAACACTAGGAGCGGGCTATTTTGGGTGCTGGAATCCGTAGTGGTCCAGACTCCATTCACCAGTGGGAGCAGAGAATCCGGCCTCATCTCAAAAATCTCGCATCACTAAGTTAACGTCTTTCCCAAAATTCGTGTTCTTATTGGAACCTCACTTATCCAGAGGTAGAGTTGGGGTTGCGGGTGTGTAACTCAGTCGTAGAGCACATTAGTAGCATGTGCAATTTGCTGGATCTGGTACCCAGAAGGAGATTTAAAAAAAAAAGTGGTTGCATGTGGTGCCGAGCACATGTGGTCCCTGGGGAAGCTGAGACAGGAGAGTTGCCTCGAGTCTAGGAATTCAAGGCCAGTCTGGCCAAAGTAGCTAAACCCCCATCTAAAAAAAAACGAGGCGGAAACTAGTTGTACACACGCAAATAACCTACTACTCTCTCTTTTGTTTTAATTTTTTTGTTTAAACAGAGAAGGACAGTGAGAGAAAGAAAGAGAAGAGAATCAATTTTATTTAGTTTTCCATGGGGCTTTCTTTGCTCCAACACTTTGTTGTTTACGTGGTGCTGGGGTTCAAACCTGCAACCTCCTGCATGCCCAGCAAGTGCTGTAACCACGGACCACCACTCCAGCCCCTTGTCTTTCATTTTGTGGTGCTGGGGACCCTCATCCAGAGCCTTGAGTGGGCTAGGCAAGCACTGTGCCATTGAGCCACAACTCCCACCCCTCCCTCTGACTTCGAAGAGCTGGGATTTCCTGTGGCGCATTGCAGCTCTTGGTGCGGTGGAAATTCACCCCGGGAATTCGGTGCGGATCTTCTGGGTCCTTGTCTCATGAATTTGAAGAATAAAATCCACGGACAACCACGGAAGGAGGGGTAAAAGGAGTAGGATTTATTTAGGAAGAAGAGCAGAGACTCCGAAAGGTGGAGGGGTACCTCGAAGCAGGACACCGTCTAATGGAGGTTAGGCCAGGGGTTATATAGATTTAGGGTATGAGCATAATTAACATTCATGCAAAGCAGGCATTGATAAATACCATCAACTCCATTGGTTAAAATCTATGTAAAACAGGCATGGAAACTGGTCAAGGGCACCATTGGTTAAAACAAAAGGTGGCAAATACTTCCTAGTACCCACCTGTGACCATCCCATCCCTCAGTTGGGACAAGGGTGAGCCTCAAGGTCTTTTTGCATTTGAAGGTCCTGAGCATGCCCTGTCAATCACTCTCTGCCTTTACCAGCTAGCTCTTGAATGGGGGCCCTCTGTCCTGACTACCTAGCCATTTCACTGTCTCTCCAAATCTGTCTCACTCACAAGAAGAAAAGAATCACTAGCCTAGAATGCTTGAGGCCCCAAGTTCGAGCCTCAGCAAAAAAACCAAACAAACAAACAAAAAAAAAAAAAAAAAAAAAAAAAAAAAAAAAAAAAAAAAAAAAAAAAAAAAAAAAAAAAAAAAAAAAAAAAAAAAAGAAGAAGAAAAGAATCCAGGCTAGAAGGGAGTACATGCTGCTTTGTCCCACGGTTCACCCTGAACGCACTTTAGAATCATCTGGGGAGTATTTTGTAAAAATCCCAGCATGTTAGTTCCACCCCAGACCAATTAACCAGTCTCTGAAGGAGAGGTCTGGGCACTCCCCTTGCTGGAAAGGTCCCCAGGTAGTGCTAATGTGCAGGTGGGATTGAGACTCCCTGCCTCGCTTAGTGGTGAGCAGTCACCTGGGTGGAGGTAATTATATACTCCTCAAATCCAGGAGCTCAAACTACCGGATAACTGCTCTCCACCCCTTGGAAGTTACAGAGCCTTAACTTGACAACTGTTTTAATTAGTTGTTGCTTAAAACCAAGCTGCCCCATGGGTGTGTATCCAAAAGACCTGCAAAACAGGGTCTTAAAAAATATTTGCACACCTGTGTTCATAATGGCTTTCTTCACAATAGTCAAAATGTGGAAGTAATTTAATGTCCATCAATGAATGAATGGACATATAAAATGCTATCTAATTATAATGGAATAGTAGCCTTTTTTTTTTCTTTTTTTAAAGAAAGAGGGACAGTGAGAGAGAGGGAGAAAAAGATAGAAGCAATTTTTTATTTAGTTTTTCATGTGACTTTCATTGCTCTGACACTTTGTTGCATACATGGTGCTGGGGTTTGACCCTGCGTCCTTGCAGGTGCCAGGCAAGCACCGTAAGAGCGGAGCCACCACTCCAGCCCAGAATATTAGCCTTTAAAAGGAAGGTTGGGGGACTGGAGCGGTGGCTCAGCGGTTTCAGCGCTTGCCTGGCAAGCACGAGGACCCGGGTTCAAACCCCAGCACCACGTACACAACTAAGTGTTGGAGCAACTAAGGCCATGTGAAAAACTCAATAAAGCTGTTTCTCTCTCAGTCTCTCTCACTGTCCCTCTCTCTTTAAACAAATAAAAATGCAAATAATAAAAAAAGGAAGGCTGGGGTTCAACTCAGGGGTACTGTGCATACTTTGCATGCACTAGACCTGGGTTTTGTCCCCAATACCAAAAACAAACAAACGGAAGAAAGAAAAAACAATTTTGCAATGGGGTTTTGCTGTACTGCCTAGGCTAGGCTCCAGCTTGCAATCCTCCAGCCTCAGCCTCCTGAGTAGCTAGGATTACAGGTACGCGCCTCTGCAACAACACAGGAACACAATTTTGACAGGTGCTGCAACTGGGATGAATTTTGAGGACATTACTAAGTGAAAGAAGCCAAACACAAAAAGGCAAATACTAATGGGCTGGA
>PVKS010016854.1:0-43146 GCA_004027875.1 Aplodontia rufa
GAAGAAGAAGAAGAAGAAGAAGAAGAAGAAGAAGAAGAAGAAGAAGAATCCTTGAACAGGAGGAAAGTGAGAGTCAAGGTCTTGGATGTACTTCAGGGAAGATAATACGGAAAATATGCTCCCTTGGGTGAGAAGATGTACCAGATGCTCTAGGACTCCCTGCAACCCATAGATTCTATGATGCTGCTTTTAAAAACATTCTAAGAAGTTCTTGTATAAAGTGAATGAATCATGTAGCTGGAAGGAAATGGATTTAAATCTTGACAGTGACTGTCACCAGGTGAGGAGATTAGGGTAAGAATAATTTTATACTTTTTACTTATCTCTACCCTCAATATTTAAACAGTGAATGTTTTAGAACATCTTAGGGGAAAAAGAAAACCACTTTAAAGTTAAAGGAGAAATTCTTCTATGTATATTCTACCAGTTGGCAACAGATAAGTCTTTTCTTAAAAACCACAATAGCATTAACTTCTGATGGGTTGAATTTAAATATCAGGGCGTAATACATGGAGAAAGTAATTTCTGATATCTGCCAACTCAGACAAATATTTTAACTGATAGTAGGAGGTGGATCAGCGGTTATGGCACTTGCCTGGCATGTGTGAGGACGCAGGTTTGAACCCCAGCACCACGTACACAACAAAGTATCAGAGCAATGAAAGCCACGTGAGAAACTAAATAAAAATTGACTCTCTCTCTCTCTCTCTGTTCGTCTCTCTTTAAGAGAAGAAAAAAAACTGATAATAGGACAAAATAACCATGATAGAAACTTCATTACCTTCCCCTGTTGCCTCATTCAGCTGTTTTACAATAATTTGGACACTGTGATACTAGAGTATAAGAATTATTATAATAGAACAGAACAGAACGTGGAGCAGTACATGGCTCTAAGAGTCCTGTTATGCCCTGCAATACTGAAGAAAGCTCATTTTCCAAGAAAATCATATCACTTTGAGTCACTTTAAGCTCAAGGCCATTTGAAAGCGAAACAAAACAAAAACTGAAAATGCAGAAAAGGAAAACAGTGTGCTTTTTCTATTCCAAGTGAACCCGGTCTGAAAGGACAAATCGTCTTGATTTGGGTCAACAAACCAGCTGAACTACTACAATATGAACAGTAGCAAGACTCAGCTCCACCCAACCCTGCGAGAAGACTCCTTCTGAAATCAACCTGGGAAGGACGCGCAGAGTCCTGCATCGTAAGCGCCCAGTCAGTTTACAACAGCTTCAGGACCTTCCCAGGAAGGCTAAAATCCTTTCTCGGCATGGGCGATTGTCCCAGGCACCAGAAAGCAATTGGTTGTGCTCAGAACACTCGGAGATGGTATAAACATTTATGCCTCTTAATTCTGACTGCAGTCGATTAGGAGGCTTCCCTTCCCTGATCATGACACGCTCATATTCTCTTCATTTAGGGGGGTCTGATTTTATGTAGGAATGCTGCTCGTGTGGACTTGGTTTTTAAAGTGGAATTCTCTCTAGTGAACAGCAAGCTCTTGCCCCACTCCTTTTGGGTGCCCCAGGTCTGTTTTGAATAAAGGCTCCAGTTGTTTAGAGATTCTAACATGAGATACTCATTGTGACACTGATTGAATGCTCCTTGATCACTCCTCCAGGACTGGATGTGGACCAAAACTTAAAGGGCAACCCAAAGACGACTTCTTCCCACAAACACTTTGCTTCTCTCCCTGACAAGGTATGTCGGTGAATCAATAAGCTACCATAACAGGGTCCTCGGGAGAATTCTCGCAGGTAAGTATATTTGGTGATGCTTGGGGATGCTTCTCCACCATGCTCCATGCCTGGGATCCCAGCACCAGCGCCCCCAACCCTGCCTGCCATTCCCCGCTCATGAACCCACTCACTCCCTCTGCTCTCCACCACCTGTTCCATTCTCCTGGCAAGAAACGCTGCCACCCCTTCTGCTAAGCCAGAGTTCCTTTGACCCTACACATTAATTTGAACCCCAGGCTCCCCTGGCAGGAGTCCCTCTTTCACCCTACCCACGGCAGATGACTTTTATTCACGCCCCCTTTCTTTCATCCCCTCGACACTCTTGCTAAGAGCACACAGAATGGTGGTGTACTTCTAGGCGGATGACTTCACGCTTGTGATTGACCACTGTGTTTACGTATGTGCGCGCACACTGCTCTTGGACAGTGGGAGACACATATTCTAACGCTTTCACAAAGCCGCAGATGATCTTTGCTCGGAAGAGGCTGCTCGTTTCCACAAGTGACTCGGATGTCAATGGGCTGGAGTTTATAACATGGGATCCAGATTCCGAAAGCCTATTGTTCTATGTCCCCTCTTACCACATTCTGTAGACTCTAGGAATGTCATGACTTTTTTCCCTCTACCTTGGTGATTGATGCATATATGTACCTACATATGTGTACACACACACATACACACAGTAATTCAGTACTGTAGAGGGAAAAGCCTTGCACTGGAAAGCAAGAGAACGGCCCTGAGTTGCAACACAACTTAGCTCTGGACCTGCTCATGGTGACCACACTTCTACAGCTTCAATAACCTCATTTGCAAAACAGAAGGACAGGGCCAGGACATTCTAGAGAAGGTGGAATGTGCTTCTAAATTGTCATGATAAAAGGAAAACATTGTTAATGAACTTTTTAAGTAGTAGAATCTTCCATGATTTACTGTAGATAGTAGTCTCTTTTTACCTGGGGAATGCATTCCAAGACCCCCATTAAATGGCTGATACCCAGCAGAGTACCAAACTACCTTGTTTAGTAAACTATGCTCTTTATATAGATACTGTTTTATTCGACTTTTTGTTTGCTGTGACTAAAAGACACAACCAGAACAATTTTAAGGGAGGAAAAGTTTGTTTGTTTGTTTGTTTTGAGGGCTCACTGTTTCAGAGGTCTTAGTCCATAGAAGGCCAGCTCCATTCCTTGGGGCTTGAGGTGATGCTGAACATCATGGTGGAAGAGTGTGGCAGACATACGCGGGTCAAGATATCACATCATGAAGCAGCTAGAGAGACTCCACTCACCAGATACAAAACACACGCCCCCCCCCCATGACCCACCTTGTCCAGCCATACCCCAGTTGCCAGTTAATCCCCATTAGGAGAATAACTCACTGATTGAGTTAAGGCTCTCATAACCCAATCACTGAGTTCACCTCAGCCTTCCTGCACTGTCACATGTGAGCTTGTGGGGGACACCTCACATTCAAACCATAACAATACATACCTATGACAAAGTTTAATTTATAAAATAGGCACTGAGAGACTAATAACAACCAAAAATAAAATAAAACAATCATAACAATATACCATATTAAAATTGCCTAACTCAAATTTAAATGCCAGGTGTGACTAGTTGCTTTTTTATTGGACAGTGTAATGTCTGGAATATTGAGAATTATGAATGGGCACCAACTAGGGACACTCATTATTACGATAGACCCTTGTTTTAAAGCTGAAGCTTTTGCTAGACTGTTTCAGAGTAATTGAAGGTCCCAGAGAAGGAAAAAGACTTTGCCCTGAGACTAATCATGACCTCTTTAGGGCTGCACTGGCATTTTGAAAGCAGATAACAGATTGTATCTCAACACGAAGGACACACGAAATTCTTTCTCACTATCGTCAATAGATTTATCCTCCATGAACCAAAACTCAGCAGATTATTTGGTTGAGGAGAGAAATGCAAAGGAGCCAGCAACTACCAGTCTGAAAAACTGGTTTCTGTTTCAATTCTACAACACAAAACCAGGGCAGTGAAACCTCACTTAGGCATACTTGAAATACTTTCAGAACAGTTTGGGTGCTTGATTTGTGCAGTTCCACTCTGGAGAGGTCAAGTTTGCATTTATATTTGAAAACACTACAAAATTCCAGGAAAATACTTGTGTTATAAAGGAGACAAACGCTATTTGAAGCATCAATCAGAACATGGAACCAAGGCTCTGAATACAATTATGAGAAACAAATAAAATCAAATTGGGCAGACTGCCCGGAAAGAACAGTCAAATGCAAACTTTGAAGAGAGACAGGAGATGAAGGGGTGGGGATTGCTGGAAGAAGAGGGATAGAGGAACAGGACAGTAGGGCAGGAGTTGAAGGTAAGGGGAGGGCAGCAGGGACCAGCCAGAGCAGGAAGAATAATAAAACAGCAATGCATGAGCCAATCAAACAGAAAAACCATGCCCACGTCTTAAACCTATTCACTAAGGCCTCATTTAAGCATTCCCATGAGGGACTGACAGACACACATACACTTTACTTGGTTTTTCTCCCAGAGTACTCCATTACTGGTCTTGACAACTGTGCACGCAGCCTCCACTTCAGATGAACTTGAACAGCAATGAAAACAGAGTTTTCCAATTCCTGCTAAAAACTTCACTTTAATCCACCCTTTGCTTAGGACAAAGAAATGGATTATTTTTTACAGATTTAACTTATCCAATATAAAGCTATAACAAATAGAGGAAAGTATTCCCAGACCACCCCATTAGGCTTGCAGCATATACAGAGAGAAAGAGCACATCCTTCCACTGGAACTTGGAACTTTCTCCATCCTCCTGTTTCCAAAAGACAGTAGCAGTTCACTCACTGGACTTACAAAACTTAAGGGTCTGAATAGTTGTAAGTCAAAGGATAGAATCCAAAGAGGAGCCAATTCTATGTTCTCAGAATAAATGGATGAAGTTTTTCATCCCCAAAGTGAAAGTATCTAAAAGTATAGTTTATAACCACCACCTAGAGGGACAATGGATATTAATGGCCCAATGACTGGACTAGAAGATGCAGCTTCTCATTCCAACTCTGCCAAAAGTCAGTTAGATAATAATAATACTTAGTAATAATGATAGCTTATTCACTTTGTCCTAGCCTACCCATTAGGATGGTCATAGGATGCTATTCAGGATCCTGTTCCATTAGAATGCTAATAATAATAGCATCCTATTTAACCAGATCTAAGCTCTACCTCTCTCACTGCTCCTTTAACACCTTCATCTTACAATCAGTAAAAGGTTAAAATCATGGAGGCAGGTGAATATGATCAAACTGCATTATACATATGTATGAAAATGTCACAAGGAAACCTATCATTTTGTATAATTAATGTGCACTAATAAGCTTTAAAACCCCACAGCAATTATGCTATAATTGTGTGATAACTTCCGGTCATGCTTCTGAGATCAATGGAGCAGCAGCATCTACTGACCTCAGAGTCAATGAAACAGAAAGCATAGTAGACCCATAGGAGAGATGGCCAAGCTCCAGGCACTGTGTATCTGCTAATTCTGCCCATCTCCCTGACAACTCTTGGTGGCAAGAACAGATATGGACTTCATTTTTCAGAAGAAAAAAAAATGAGGTTCAAAGTGGTTAAGTAACCTGCACAGACACAGCCAGCTTGAGACCTGGGAAGCCTGGCTCTGAGTCTGCCCTAGGCAACCACCCTTTCATGGTGCTGAGATGGGATTCTGCCAGGTCATTTCCAACATTTGGGACCTGGTTTCTTGTTAGTCTCCCAAATGGGAGCATTAGATTAGGCCACTCCTAGAGTCCTGTCCAGCCTAAAACTTAAGCTTCGGGGGCTGGAGCAGTGGCTCTGAGGTTCCAGCACTTGCCTGGCATGTGCAAGAACGTGAGTTCAAACCCTAGCACAATGTACACAACCAAGTGTCAGAGCAACGAAAACTACATGAAAATTAAAATAAAATTTGATTCTTTCTTTCTCTCTCTCTCACTGTCCCTCTCTCTTAAAAAAAAAAACGAAAAAAGAAAAAAAAAACTTAAGCTTCTCTGATGTAAACAGAAGCGTATGATATCTACTTGTAGACCAGATGCCATATTTTTAAAGAAATAAATGCCATTGTAATCATATCACTTTAAATACTGTTTCTCTTTTCATGCACACACACACACACACACACACACACACACACACAAAAGAACTTGTAGGACAAAACTGAGCCATTTTTGCTTTGGATTGAATAAAGATAATTTTAAATAAAAGAAAACACAGCAAATATTACACTTGAGGAAACTTAACCATTATTTTCTATACCTCAGCTACCTTTCAATTTTTATAGTGCCAGATATTGGAGGATAAACTCCAAGTCACACTAAACAAATGAGCCAGAATCTGGCACACAACATGTGATTTGACCTGTCAGCTACTGACATAGGACAATCAAGTGCACAACAAATCAACAGCACACTACACCCCCTCCCTCTGTGCCATCAGAATTCCATAGTATTTCCCATTGAACCGTGGACCCTGAAACGACGGACTGTTCCCCACAAACCTCACCAGCATTCGACAGTCCATTGACGCAAGAAATGGTGCAGAAAACTGCGAATCGAGGTGAGTCCCAGAACCGCCAGGTCAGTCTTCAAGTCACACCAACCTCAGCCTCCACCTCCTAGGAATGTCTAGATTTTCCCAATAAAAACTGATCCCAGACTCCTTTTCAGATCTTTTAGGCAATTAGTACTCACAAAGGAAAATAAACCAGGTTCTGACCTCCCCAATCCAGCGCAAATATGAAGCGATTCTCCAAAAGAGAGAGAAATAGAGCAGAACCCGAGCTCTCCTGTGACAGCCTCCAGCAAGACAGGAATTTCCTGTTTCAAAAATGAATTCCATCAGCTCTTTTTTTTCCTTCACTTTTCTAAGCCTCTGACAGAATGTAATCAAAGCCAATCTGCTAGTTTACAAGGCCAAATCAAGAGAATGCAATAATGTGAAGGGAGCATTTGAGACTGGTTCTGACTTATCTAACAAAGGACCCTGATGATGTCACCTGTCTTGTAAGCAACAGGGCCCAGATCCTAACTCAGGCTCTTTGGCTCCAACCCTGCCTTAGCAGCAACCTCTTCCGCATGGAATCTTTCTCTGGCTTCGTCACTAGCCTGAGTTCCTACAGGACACTTGACCTTTGGATTTGTCATTGTATCTCTTGGGTGAGCCACAGAAATACTGACTTGTAGGTAAATGTCCACTGGTTTGCTGAATTAGGAAGGGACTGAATGACTGAGCTGACCAAATGCCCACGTGCATCAATCCCTGAAAAGTTCTCTCAGATTCTGGATAGTACTGAGGAAAGAAGAGAACAAAGACCAGATTATTTCCAACAGCCTCCACAATCAGCTCCAGGCAATCTCAGGGCAATCGGAAGCTAAGATGAGCAAGCAGGCAGCCATCCACCCAAGCCAAAGCTGGAGTCGTTCTGAAGTCTTCCATCTGCTCCAGCCAGTCAGGGGTCCTGTAAATCCTACCCTTTCTCCATCTCTGAAACCCATGCCTCCCCTTCATGCATTCCACCTCTGCCCTAACCCAGCTGTCCCTGCTCTTCCTGAGTTACTCCCCTACCTCCCTCTGCACACCACTGCCAGGGTCTCAATGGGGCTCCATGACTTGCATCCTTCCTCCCACCCAGGTTTCAAACAAATTGAAGAATAAAAAGAGAGTAAGGCAGAAAGGAAAAAAGCACCTTTATTTCTGGTAACAGCAGGACAGAGGAAGTGTTTTAGGTCTATAGCCAAGTGACTAATAATGAGATGTCAGCAACTCAAGGCCAAAACTGGTCCAACCATGGCAGAGGGGCTGCTTCCCAGGGGCAGCTTCCTCCCAAAATGGGATGAAGCTGAGAGAAGACCTTATTCCTCCCAAATTCACCAGCCAGGTAAGCACTGAAAGATGCTGAGGCTCCTTTTGCATGGAAGGAAATAAGAGTCAGAGACCATGAATCTTATAATCCACATGCTTCTCTAGTGGTCCTTCCAAATTCATCCAAAGCTGCCCTTCTAAACACTGGCCTCTGACTGCTGCCACCCCAGTCTTCAGGATGTTTTCACAGCCTTGAGAACCTGACAACCCCCTCCAGGTGTGAGTCTCCATTCACATCCCCCTCTCCTCCCTCAGCACCTACTGACTGGGTCCTTCCTCACATCTGATGTCATGTCATCTCCATATCCTTCCCCACAAAGCTCTTACACATCTTTCTAGACTTGATTCAAGGTAACCTCAAATGACAAGTCCTTATGAAGGTCTACAACCAATGCTCACCATGGCCACACTGTGTGCTTTAGCTCTGCCATCCACACTCTTTCAGTTAATTATTAGCTTCTGTCCACCACTGTAGGACCTTGAAGTCAAAGTCAAGAACAAGTTCAAATGGATGGATGATAGGTAGATAGATAGTGATAGATAGAGATGATAGATAGAGATTGATATAGATAGATGATAGGTAGATGATAGTGATTGATATAGATGGTAGATAGCAATTGATAGATATACAGAGATTGATATAGATGATAGAGATTGATATAGATAGATGATAGAGATTGATGTAGATAGATGATAGATAAAGATTGATATAGGTAGATGATAGAGATTGATATAGATAGATGATAGAGATTGATGTAGATAGATGATAAAGATTGATATAGGTAGATGATAGAGATTGATATAGATAGATGATAGAGATTGATATAGATGATAGAGATTGATATAGGTAGATGATAGATGATAAATAGAGATTAATATAGAAAAATGATAGGCAGATGATAGAGATTGAGAGATTTTTTGAAATCACTCAGTACCTAGCACAGACTCTGGTATGTAGATAACATTATTAGGTTAAAGATGTGCAAGTGGCTAAATCCAAAGTAGGACACAAAAGTTTCATACAAACAAAATGCAAGGTGCTGTCAAGCACTAACAATAGCAAATGGGACCATTCAACGTATTTTTCTCAAAGTTAGACGTCAAGTATTACAAGCCACAAGAAATCAATTTCATTCTAAAAGTTAACTCAGAACTGGGCCTGATGGGGAAATCACACGGAAGAATATTCCAAGAAACATAGCATGACAAAAGACACAAATCTAGGAAGACGAAAGACACATTTTGGAAACCGAGTTTCCCATTTTGGCCAGGCACACAGAGAAGTGGCCTGAAAGAGGATGAAAGGGGGTCTGGCTACAGAGTACACAGGGCCTTGAAGACCAGGTAAACGATTTTTATCTATTTTCAAAGAATGGGAGTTAAAGAATGTTTTTTAAAGCAATACTTAGTTAATTATATCAGAGAAACCATACAAAATCTGGATTCTTGCAACAGTGATACTAATAAGCTCATAATTTATTTTTTAATTAATTCCAAATTTCTCAGGATCATAGTGACTCTGAGTTTATAATAATTTGATAATCTCAGTGGACCATTATCTGAGCATAATAAAATGACTACTAAACCATTTAGGATGATCATGAGACTACATATTAATTTGTAGTCATTTTTCATCTTGTGACTCAACTCCTGCATGTTTTATCTAGCTAATGAATCTGTACTTGTCATTGGTCCCTTGTGTAACAGGCGCCGCATATTCTCCATTTCTCTTATGGCCAGTTACCTTATGTTGATTTCAGTCAATAATAACTATGACCGACCATCTGCAGTTACTTCACTAATTCTTCTTTACTATTCTACTACCAATCATGGGGAGCTTCAGAGGTTTCCCTTCAAAGAATAAAAGACAACCAGAAAACAGGACAATGTAGGAATTACTAAGTGTCCTGATTTCAGCACCAAAGTTGAACAAATGGATCAGACAGCCGAATGGTCTCTAGACCCATCTGCAGCCAATTCGGAGCTACAGCAGCAGGTCTGCTGTGAACAAACTCCATGGTGGCTCTTCAAAAGAGCACCAACGGTAGCAGCCAGGAGCAAGAAGCTTGGTTTTGATCTTTTAACAACTAGCTATGTGCTACCAGGGTTAATTTCCTGATCTACAAAATGAAAGAGTTAGACAAGAACCCCAGTGCACGTCTCCTGACAGTTGGAGCCTTCCTTCTGGAGATAGCTGGGATTCCCAGGAAGAACACACGTTCCTTGCTGTCGTGTGTTGGGTTCCTGGTAAACAGCCCCTGGGATGATGTGAGTGCAGGTTATTGGGAAGTACCTTCAGGACGACACTATTGAAAAGCAATAGGAGAAGGAGGATTCAGCAAGGACAGAAGCTGGTCTACCATCAGTCACAGTGTAAGACTCAGCCAATTCCACATGGAGATCTGGACCCAAGACAGCCCCTCAGAGTGGTCCCAGGTTGTACCCCTGCCTCAGCTAGTCATTGGATGTAAGCTGTGAGCCATCAGTGCCAAACACGCTGTGCATGCCAGTCCTGAGGGGATAATCTGGACCAAGACCTGGGCAGCCATTAGATTATTCTCAAATCTCCAAAAAGTAAGGAAAAGAGAGGAAAAACATGGTGAGGGAGAGAGAAATCGATTAAAAAGAAACAGCCAGATTGAGCAAATCTACCTTAGCGTCCTAAAGCTGGCCACCTGTGCGACCCTGGCAGGCTGCCTCATGTCTCTGTGCCTCAATCTCTTTCCCTGGAAGGTGCTGAGTCGCTTTCGCCACTGAAATGCCCATGATTCCCTTCCATAGTTCGCATTTGGTTCTTGGTCAGCATCCAGAGCTCTCTTGTTACCTACCGCAAAGCTGCCGCATATTCCTAAGCAGGGAGGGGGCACCGGAAATCTCCAGTAGCATTCGAAGTTCACCCCGTTAAGTGTGCAGAGAAGAGCTTCACCAACAGCAAATTCACCTCTACACACGGCAGTGGACGCAGCATCCCCGGGATTAAATGGGATTTGCAGGTGGCAACTTGGGAATTTCAAATTAGACTGAATACAATTATTCAGTTCGTTCTATCTTTATTACCCATACTCCCCTAGTGAGGCAATTTTCCTTATTGGAAGTAAAGCAACCCCAACCAAAGTATTTAAAATGATCCTTTTCCTGTTTTTATTAGCCAGTATCAAAGAAATGACTATTTGAAGCACAACCAAGAGGAGGGAATTGGATTTTTATTGCTCAGTTCATGTTGTTATGGCTTTAGGAGTGGAGAAAGACTCCCCAAGGAAATACTGTCTCTCAAAACAAACTCGCAGGGTAATCAACAGGAGAGGTCTTTCCAAAGAGGAGAAATATAAAGAAAAATATTAAAATATAATTAAATAAGCATAGTGGATGCAAAATAAAATGTAAAACTCACATTTTCAGGACAGAAATACCATTTCTTGAAATTGACTTTGAGAGCAGTGCATTCAACCTACATTATCCAAAGTCCTATGCTAGTCTTTCTGATCTTTGGAGTAACTGTGGAGTGGATTTTTTCTTTTCTTTTTTATTTTTTCTTTCTTTTTTTTTCTTTTTTTGGCTCCAGGGTTTGAACCCAGGGGTGCTTACCCACTGAGTCACATCCCCAGCCCGTTTTTATTTTTACTTTTTTTTTTAATTTTGATACTGAGTCTTACTAAGTTGCCTAGGGCCTCACAAAATTGGCTTTGAACTTCCGATCCTCCTGCCTCAGCCTCCCAAGCTGCTGGGATTACAGGCGTGCACCACCGCACCCAGCTGGATCTTTAAAATCAAAACACACAAACAAGCATATGAACATCCCCTGTGAATCTGAATTTACACACACACTTCCACTTTAAAGGCAACCCAGGCTCATCGTCATGCAGAGTACAATTCCCTCTGCGACATCACACGCATTCCTCTGATCTGAACACTCAGGCAGTAAGCAAGTGAAAACAGACAGCTGCAGGTAAGTACCAATCACAGAGCATCTTTAGCGTGGCCACTGCATGGCCTTGGTCCCTACGGCACAGGTAACCCTGCCCCAGCTCTACCTCCACAAAGGATCACGTGTTGGGCCTTTGGCTTACAGTGTTCCTCTACCAGATTCCAAATTTAAAAATAAAAAAATACACTTTGGTTTGAGTAGTATTTCTCAAACTCCTTACACAAGAATACCATACGTTTCTCTCCCTTGACAGAAAGAGAATAGAATTAGGGAACTTGCTCAATAGGAAACAAATATTTAACTGTGGCTCACGCATGTGTACATACCTGTACATGCTACAGATCAACTCTGTCTCTGCTTTCTCTTACGTCTATTATTTCACTTCTGATTTTAATAATGTGAAAGCCGAAGGCAGAACATTTACTAGAAACCATTCCCACTACAGCAGACACACTAGTTTTTTACATTTTGTAAAATAAATAGAAGAAAATTACAGCTACAAAGCCCCAAGATAAATTAGATCAATACAAATTGGTAATGATTTATAAGTCTGCTCCTTTCACCCAGAGACAGGACACAGAGTCAAAGAAATGATTCATCAAAGGTCAAATTCTTAAGAAGCTTTCCAAATTAATGACTTACTTATTGTATAAACCTAATTCACAAATCAATTGAAACAAATACAACAAAACAATATAATTTTCAATAAAAATTTTATAGTAGCATGCTACTCAATACTAATCACTGAAGATAGCTGACAACACTGTAAATCGGTGATACTGAAGTCCTCAGCGATTTTCTTCAGGAGTGATCAAAAATACTTATTTCATTTTTCTTTAAATACTAGTGATACTATTTTTACCCACAGGAAGATGTAATTTCATTGTTAAAAAATAAAATTTCAACTTAGGATATTCTCAAAAGAAAATGCATGCCCAGTAAGACTCTCTTTTTTTAAGAGTCAAATGTACAAGTCTAAGAAAGATTTCCTGAAAATACAACAGGCTTATTCAGGCATTTTTTAGAGCCAATACAGATCATGACTCCAGATTTACCCTCATTTATTTGATTAGTAAAAGGACACTGTGGATCTACGAAGTCAACAGGTTTTCTCCAGGTGGGGTGGAGTACATGGTAGAATGAGCAATGAATAAACACAAAAGAACAGAAAAGAGCAAAGGCACCCGAGATTAAACTGGAGGATAGCACATAGAAAGCAAGGCAATGGCCAGAGAGATGAGATGGATTTGCAGCCAACAGCAGCAGCACCACAGTGACATCTGATGTCACCTCTTCTCAACGAGGCAGCCCAAGACCTAAGCCCTTCAAAGACAGAGACGAAATGCAGGCGTTCAACAGCAAAGAAAATGAAGAGACCGTAGAAAATCAGAACTCCATGCTGAGGGTCCCAGGTTTAGAGCCAACTCTCTGCTCTTTCCAGCAATAAAATAATTCACTCTAAATGCCACAAGGAGAGAGTTATGGTTCAGATATGAGGTGTCCCCAAAAGCTCACACGTGAGACAATGCAAGAAAGGATCATGAGAGCCTGAGCCTAATCAGGGTCTTTGGACACTTAACTGGGTGGTGACTGTAGGCAGGTAGGGCGTGGCTGGAGGAGGTGGGTCCCTGGAGCATGCCCTTGGGGTCTATGTATTGTCTATGGTGAGGAGAGCTTTCTCCTTCCTGTCATGTCCCTGAGCTGCCTTCCTCCACCACACCCTTCTGCCATGATGTTCTTACTCACCTTGGGCACAGAACAACAGGCCACCTATGGATTGAGACCTCTGAAACTAAGAGCCCCATACGAATGCTTCCTCCTCTAAAATTGTTCGTGTTCCGTCTTTCGGTCACAGCAGTGAAAAAGCTGACTAAAGCGCAGAGGTTTGCCATGGGGAGGGAGCACAGCAGAGTTAACCAACTGACAAGTCACTCTAATGAACAGTGTCATTTAGTCATGAGCATTTGTCTAACAACTATTCAACCTGCATTCTTACAATTTCATGACTGCAGAAGCGCACCCTGGGTCACGGTATAGCATTGTTGGAGGTGACCAACAGGACACCAGGCTTCCCCTCCGGCAGAGCTGTGAAAGCAATTAAACGACCTTTATCTTGACTTACCAATTCTTATTTTCATCATTAGGTGTAAGAAACTTAAAATACTACTAAGAATTCCTAGTGACAGACCGCTAGCATGACTATATTCTCTTTTTCCTTTTCTTGCAGCATCAAAAGGAGAACAATAGGGCTGGAGTGGTGGTTCAGCGGATATGGTGCTTGCCGGGCATGCAGGAGGATATGGGGTCAAAACCCAGCACCACGTATGCAATGAAGAGTTGGAGCAATAAAGCCACATGAAAAACTAAATAAAAATTGATTCTCTCTTTCTCTCTCTCACTCTCACTCACTGTCCCTCTCTACAAAAAATAAAAGAAGAAGAAGAAAGAGAGCAATAATTTAAAGGATGGTGTACTAAAATAGTCCCAATGACCCTACCTAAACTTCACTGTCAAATCAAGGGGCAACCATTTAACCTAACAAGGCCTCAGAGTCCTTATCTGTGAACTGGGGATAATAGACATTATTATCTATTATGTGACTTTCTGTGATGACTCATGAGATAATTTCTGAAATGCTCTATAGTTTACAAAGCAATGTCATAGACATAATCACAGAGAAGCCTCCCAGGCGCTGATAAAACAAGAAGAGCAAACTCTCAAATATATGTTGTACTAATCCCTCATATTAAAAATATTTTTAAAAAAGGCTGGGGATGTAGTTCATGCTATTTATGAAGGACAGACATGTGTCCACCTTTCTCGGTCCTCTATTAGATATAGATATAGATATAGATATAGATATAGATATGGATATACAGGTGCAAATGCTACCCCCAAGCAAAGGGCTATCTCAGCACTAGGATTAATTAAAACTTAATCATGCTCTGGAGAAGCCAGAGGACAGCCTCTCAGCTCTGCTCTGCACTCTGCCGACTCTAAAGAATATGCTAATTATTTTATATGCTAACGTTATTACAGATACGAGATAGCTGGCTAATTTGTCAGCAGATTGTTACCTAATGAGCAGTTAATCTGTCCTTTGGAGAGCAACACAAAGTGAGCTGAAAGCTTCCTTCAGAAGGTGTCTTTCATTTTTTATCACTGACTCTATAAAACTGTCACTTACTCTACCTCCCCCACCCCTTCTCATTTCAATTCTTTGAAATACACAAATAAAACAAAGACTGAGAAAGTTCTGGCTACAGCCCAAATGGCAGGACAAGAAGGGTCACGGGTACAGAGAAAGAGGCAGGGACACCAGAGCAGCCACTGGGATTTTAGGCATGACTCTGCCTAAAATCTCCAGGGCTCTGTGCCCAGGCTGAGTGTCAGCCTGGAGCTTCCATGTAGGCAGCTGAGAAGTGGGACAGCCAGTGTCTACCTCACCACAGAGTGTCCTGAGCACTGCAGGACTGCTGTGTATAAGGTGCTTAATTAAGGAAGTGGTACCCAGCAGGTGTTCCACAACCGTTACCGACTATTAAGATGACTGAAAATATAATAATGTGGCAATAGCCAAACCTGCCAAATATCTGTTAATGATCACTTTTGTTTCATCAGTTAAGTTTCTTGTTTAAAGAAAAGAGAATGGGGAGCTGGAGCAGTGGCTCAGAAGTTATGGTGCTTGCCTGGCATGCACAAGGACGTGGGTTTGAACCCCAGCACCACATACACAACTATGTGTTGGAGCAACAAAAGCCACATGAAAAACTAAAATAAAATTTGATTCTCCCCCCTCCCCCGGTTAAAAAAAAGAAAGAAATAAAAAGAGAAAATGAAAAGAGAATGAAGCAGAATGTTGATTATATCCTTTACCGTAGAGGGTAGCTGGCCTCCATAAGCCCTCAATTTGTTCTGTGGGTCCCTTTTCTAGTATTTATGTTCTTTCTTCCTCCTTCCTTCACTCACACACCTTCTTCTTTCCAGGTCAGAGCTGCCACTGAAGGCTGGGGCATGGAAGACTTGACCTTAATCTTGAAGTTACCAAGATGCCCCCAGGAGTTGACACAAGTTCGTGGTAGAACAGAAAGGTTCAACGGCACACGTGCGCAGACTTTGCCTGACTTGGCCACCTTGCCAGAATGTGGCTTATTTGCAGCAACAAGGTCAATCCACAAGTGTAAGAGAAATTCCTCAAATTTTTCTCCAGAAATTCTGATTGTCATTCCACTGCTACATTTACTTGGAAAATGCAGCAAAGGAATTTACCACAGAAAGGGTAGCAAACAAAAAATGTTTTAATAACATTTCTACACATTGCTCCAGGGTTCTGAAGTTACAATTATCCCTTCATGCAGTGTGAACAACTGTTTTTCATTTTGTTACTGCTTTCAGAACTCCAATAGGGATTGATAGAATGGGCACTTCTAATGCACAACCTCATAGAGATTCACGGCTCCGATTCCTCAACCGTGGAACGGGGAAAATGTTGACCATGTGTTTGTATTTCATTACCAAGGAAAATTCAGAGATGGTTAGTGATTATTCATGCCGAAAGTTTTAAAGCTAGACCTCTTTGGGGTATTAACAAGCACATTTTGAAAGTATCTGCCATTTGCCTTCTCTGCAGCCTGAGGACTTGGGAAGCACCCAGGTTGGCCCAGCAATTCTAACCCCTGCAATGAGGGGGACCAGGGTCTTCACTTTCATGGAATCTGCAGGAATTGCTTTCCATGAACGAAACCACGTGTGAAAGGGAACACAAGGATTGGGGCGAAAAGCTAAGGACAGTCTCCAAATGGATATCTAGCTTCTCCTAAGTGCCCCCAAGTAACCTGCTTTTGTTGCTCTGTTCTAGAAGACATTCCAGGAGCTGCAGACACTCACCACTTGGATTCATGCTTAGCACACTGGAGATGTGGGGTCTCGCTGTGGATCGGCAGCCATCTTGTTCTGAAGGCCCAACTGCTTTGGTTTAGAGAAGGTTGGGCATGCCACCTAAAAGCTTCACGTGTTGAAATGAAGAGGTATTAAGAGGGTAGAACTTCATCAATGGTATATGGAGTTGGGGTCTTTGGGAAGCAACTGGGCTTACATTAGGTCATCAGGGCAGAGTGCCCTGATTCAATCTTGCTAGCTTTATAAGAAGAAGGAGCGCAGCAGAACACATATACACACTCCCCATCTCTTTCTATGTGGTGTGCTGCACCACCTTGGCACTCTGCCAAAACAGAGGCCCTCACCAGGTACAGGCCTTTGGACCAGAGCTGTGAGCCAAACAAACCTCTTCTCTTTATCAGTACCCAGCCCCAGGTATTTCGTTACAAGAAAATGGACCAATCTCCTGGCCTTCATGCCTAGCTTCCTGATTAGCCTCTGAACTAGGACAGAGCAAATCTTATCCTCACTAGATATTAGTGCAGTCAATGCACGCAAGAAGAGGGCTAAATTGATGTTGCTATAACATGCAGACAAAAAAAAAAAAAGCTACTGTGTTGGTCAGTACTGTGTCACTGTGAACAAAAGGCCTACATGAACCACTCAGAGGAGGGACAGTTCACTTTGGGTCACGATTTCAGAGGTTCAGTCCATAGTCTTCTCTGCCCCAGGAGAGGCTGAACATCATGGCAGAAGGGTTGGTGGAGGAAAGCTGCTCAGTTGCACCAGCCACGAGGCAGAGGGCAAGTGACATGCCAGGTACAAAATATAAACCTTAGGGACACGTGTGACCTACTCCAGCCACACTCTACCTGCCTACAGTTATCACCCAGTACAACAGTCCTTTCAAATTAGTAACCCATCAAATGAATTAATCCACTGATTAGGTCACAACTCACAACTGAATGATGAACTAAAGTACGGCAGCCACACTCGGGAAATTCAGGGGACACTGACTGAGCCTCCCAGCTGACACTGGGCAGCACAGGTGGCACAGAGCATTTGAGCAAGATGTTCTCTGTGTGGCTCTAGTCTGTTCAGAACTTCTAATCAAATATCAGTAACGAGGGGGCTGGAGCGGTTACGCCCCTGCTTGGCGTGCACAAGTACTCGGGTTCAAACCCCAGCACCAGGTACTCAAACGAAGTGTCAGAACAATGAAAGCCATGTAAAAATTCAATAAAAATTGAGTTTCTCTGTCTCTCTCTTACACTCTCTCTCTCTCACTATCCTTCTCTCTTAAAAAATATATATATGTGTGTGTATATATATCAATATTAGTAACGAGTAATACCAAATAAAATCTCATATCCAAAGTTAAAACAATGAGTCAAGACATTCAACATAAGCACAACTGAGGGTCTTGCTTCAAATTTAGTAAATCTACATGTTCTAGGGTAATAATAAAAAGGAACAGTAACACCATAAGAAGAATCAGTATTCATGAGTGCTCTGAAAATAAGTCATTTACCAAACTTAATTTTTGGTGCCTTAGGGTATGTCCCACAGAAGGAAGCAAAATAAATATGATCACTGAATCTGCCAACTAAAATCTAATCATATTCAAAAAGAAGCACATACATATCACACACACACACACACACACACACACACTCACACCACAGAATTAACCCCCCAAAAATGAAAGGAGTGCTTTCTAATGGGTAACTACTATGATAGAGATATATTAAGAGGAATATAGTAGAAACACAAGTTACAATCAAATAATAATACTCCATCAAACATAATCCCATGTGACAGGGGACTTCGTTAGGGTCAGATACTTGATAACCTTACTCAAAGCAGAACTCTCCATCACCAAGCAGAGGTCACCCTCCCTCTCCTGGTAGCCCAGCTCAGGTCTGGACAGCTTGAATCATTAGACTAGTCTTCCTAAGACTGAGATGAAGCTAATCTCTGTAACTTACATGCATTGGTCTTTGTTCAGCATTCTGAAATTTAATTTTCATCATGACACCTTGTCAAATAGTACGTTTAGGGTAAGACGTTTCTAAATTTATTCTTGACTCATCAAAAGCATTTATTTACTCTAGATTTTATTTCAGATGCTGTTGCACACTGTAATACATCCCTAAGGCCATCTTAAATGCACATCTAGAAGGTTCTACCACTTCAACAGCCAACTCAAGTTCTGAGAGCAACCCCCAGAAATAACAGTGGACATGGCGTAAGAGCAAAGTGATCCTTAATTACTCAGCATCAATCCAGAATGTGTTCTGCTTCAAATGTCAGAGGGAGCCAAGACAAAGTTTACAAGAACTGGTTTGCAAGTGGAAAGAAAAGTTACCTCTCTTTTCTCTCTTTCATTTTAAAAACTAGAGAAACATTTCCCGAATATCTGAAAATATCTTCTCACTGTCAAACCAAATGTGGTACTGACAGCTGAGTTAATGCTTTTATTTGAACCAAACAGTGGAACCCTATCTTTTATCCTCTGATTTGAAACACAATGGAATTATTTACTGGAGGGAAAACATGAAGACCTTCTATCTCAGAATGTCAGGCATGCCTGAGGTATGCTCAGGTCAGTGTACACATCTCTGGACAGTCACACAGTGTATTGGCTTGAATGAAGTGTCCCCCAAAAGCTCACGTGTGACAACCCAGGAAGGCTGAGGTGAGATGACTGGGTTATGAAGGACTTAACCCCTTCAGGGAGTTAATCCCTTTACAGGGATTAGCTGGCAACCGCAGGCTAGTAGGGGTGGTCATGGCGGGTGTGCCCTTGGGGTGCATATTCTCTATCTGGTGTGGAGATTCACTCTTTCTCTGCTCTGCTTCCCGACGTGAGGCCTTGAGCTCTCTGGAGCTGTGCCTGCCATCTCCTTGCGCCCTGAGGAATGGTGACGGCCTTCCGTGGACTAAGACCTCTGAAACCATGAGCAGCCCTAAAATAAACTTTTCCTCCTAAAATTGTTCTTGTCATGTCTGTTTGCAACAGCAGTGAAAACCTAACTAAAACAGTGTTCACCAATCAAAGTGCAGAGGGACCCCACCTCTGCCTCTTCCTCCTTCCCCCTGAGTGCAAATGATTTTCTGTAACTGGATGGAGCAGATTAGCAAAGAATCTAGGCAAAGGTTGTGTCCTGTGATCAGACTGAGCCTATTCCATGGTCGCTACCATAGAAGCCTGGTGATGCCATACTTCACATAAAAGGATAATGTATGCCCTCACTCATTGCGAGGGACCTAATGATTCTATTTCCCCGAAAGGCATATGTCTAAACTTTAATCACAGTGCAATGGTTTTTGGAGATGGAACTTGGGACAGGTAATTAGGTTATGAGGGTCGAATGTCTCAAATGGGATGAGTACACTTATAAAAGGCCGGAAAGCCAGCGAGCTCTCTTTGAACCTTGGCCTTGTGAGGACACAGGGAGAAACAGGAACTCTACAGCCCAGAAGAGATCCCCTACCAGAACCTGAGCATGCTGGCACCTGGATTTCTGACTTCCAGACTTCAGTCTATGGGAAAGAAAGTTCTATGATTTCGAAGCCATCTGGTGTGTGGTACTTTGTTATAGCAGCTCAAACTGACTGAGACAAGCTTCAAGAGGGTCCCCCTGGGTGAAATAACAGTGGAGAAAACAGCAAGAGGATGCCTGGCTCCTCAGCTGAGCCTCTCGTTCCTTTAAGTTTTGGTCTAAGTGACAACTTCTCAACAAGGTCAGCTGTGACTAACTGGACTTTCTTCCTCCCACACGCCCAATTTGCTTAATCTGCCAATATTCTTTATTCAGAGAGCACAGCCCTTTGTGTGATACCACAGGGCTTGACAAATTATTTTGTATGTATGTTAGTTGTGTTGGTGATTCCAGTTCCCTTGCTTCCCAACCACACACACACACACACACACACACACACACACACAATTGGAAAGGACAGGATCGTTTACCTATTTACTGATTTATCAGAAGCTTTTAAGAGTTCCTGGCCCAATGTAGATAAAAAGTCAACCTGTATTAATTAGTTGATGAATGAATCAACGAATCAATGACTGCTTCTAGCTGATTTAGTCCCAATTCAGTCTATACTCACTGCATAACTCTGGAGCAATTATCATCATTCCTGGCTCCAGGTTTCCTCATTAGTAAAATGGGGCATGAGTCCCAACCCCTAAGATCCAACTGTCCTGAGGACGAGAGAACAGGAGCACCTGGATTGTGCCTCTAAGTTGTAAACTTGCTGTAAGCGTTCCTGGCTGTCATTACTATTATTCTAAGATATGTCTCCCAAAGTGGCAATGGATGTGATGGTTTACAGTCTCAGGAAACAGGACTGTCACCTGATGCCACAGATCTGAGATGAAGAAAAGGCCCTTGGTGGAGCAGAAAGCTACCAGGGGTCAAACGCCAAGGCCAAGGCTTCACCAGCTCCACCAACAAATACCCAGGGCCTTGCAAAGAGCTGGCCTTGCAAAGAGCTGTTAACAGCGAAAGTGCTACTGCCTCTGACCTGCTGAAGTAGCGTAAACATAGCACTGAAACCACCCAGTAAGTGATGGCGAGGGCTCGGAAACCTTAAAAGGCAGGAAGGCAGCTCCCTCTTCCTAGTGTAACTGAGAGATTTGTTTATTTGGCTTAACTGGAGTCAGAACTAATGGTTCTAATGGCTTGGAATCCCCAACTTGCTCTCCAATTTTCTACACACGGACTGTAACTTATACTTTCTGAAAGATGATAGAGTAGAAAAAAATGGTCCTCCATAAAAAATGCACCAGAGCATACTAATCATTTAGACATTCGCTTATATTTCTAGAAATTAAAGATCAAGCATGGTATAGTAACTTCTCCTGGAGCAAAATCCAAGTCTGCATACAGACCGTAAGAGGAGGGGCTACAAATTCAACCATTAGTCTGAATATTCACTAAGGATTTAGAAAATGAAAACACTTTGGAAATGCCCTTTACCTACTTACACATACCTTTGATCTAGAGAGAAAAGCCAAGATTTAGGAACCTACTGAGTTAAGAGGGGAAGGGTGGGGAGTCTTGGCGAGGATGACAGATGAGAACAGGAATGACTAAAGGGGGAGGGATGCTTACTGATCTTTTGGCAGTAAAAGTCTTAACTTCCCTATTAATTATGACACGTCTTTCCAAGGTTAATCTTCTCTAAGTGGACCATTAAAGCATTAAGAGTGCAAACCGGAAGGAACGACAGCACGTTGGAGGAAGAGACAAGCAAAAATCAGGCCAGTAAGCAATTTCTCCCTTCACCTTAAAGAAGAAAGACCCCAAGTGTTGACGCTGGAATTAAATTCCACACTCCCAAACTGACGCTCTGTTCTCTGCACAAGAACTTCCCAAAGCTGTAATGTGTACAAGATAAAAATGATTGTACAACTTCAGAAGAAACCCAAGGTTTTCATTTCTCATAAGCTCCCATGGGATGCCAACCCCACTGACCCTTGGGTTACACTGAGTTGGAAATTTTTACACCATTGAACCTGCTCAGGTAAGCCTCAAGAATAACCTTTTCTACCCCCTGCCTTTACTGGAGATCTAACCCCAGGGCACTTTACCACTGAGTTACATCTCCAGCCCCTTTCATTTTATTAATCTTTATTTTGAGACAGGGTCTCACTAAGTTGCTGAGGGTCTCGCTAAATTGTTGAGGTTGGCCTTCAACTTGTGATCCTTCTGCCTCAGCCTCTCAAATTGCTGGGATTACAGGCATGAGCCACCACGCCCAGGAAGAAGAACTTTTTAAAAATGAAGGTATTTTCCAAGAGCAGAAGGAAGTGAAATTACTGACAAAGTACTGACAGTTTAAATCCTAATAATTCAACAGTGTTTGCAGCATTCAAGAGGTATCTGCCTGGGCTGTCAACTGGCACATACATAAATTATACATAAATGGCAGATTTCTGAAGTATACACAAACACCAGTATCTTATAGTTGAGCGATCTTTCATTGAAGTCTGTTGATAGGCATTCATTGATAACCTCCCCTTATGTTTGAAAAACACTGCCCTAAAATTGTACTAAATTCAGAGAACTATCTTAATTCTCAGTCTCCTTGGAAAACAGAAATACTGTCTAGAATCGCTTTCACTTTCTTTGAAATATGACATTTTAAATAAGAAAGATGGTGCCAACACACCAAATTCCAATAGGAATTTGCATTGATTTTATCATGCAATAACAAAACATAACAATGTTGACTCTGCCTGATTCTGTATGAACCCTTCTAGATTGGGGCACAGGATAAGGAGGGAGAAAGGGAAGGAAAGGTTATGTTACTTCTGCTTCTCTATTTTTCCCTTGCTTATTGCAGAGGAATCCTGACACACTTGAAAAGAGTTGATGAAAACTAAATTCAGTGTCTCTTCAGCCAAAACTCACAGTTCCATCCCAAAGCCTCCGATTGGTCCCCTCCAATCAGCTGAGCACCGGAGGTTTTGCCTATAAAAATTCACAGGGTATCTAAATCTGATCCCAGTAAAATATGAGCTGAGCTGAAGTGAAAATGCAGAGATAGCATTTACGGGTAACAGCTGGGGAACATTAGTTCCCTGTCTCTCCTTTTCTCTCCCAAGGGTTGAAAACTCTGCTGTTCAGACAGGAAGTCGTCATATACCACACACTGTACAACACGGGAAGGCTGGCAGGAAAGAACAAGTTGTAGAATAAGAGGCAGTGGAAGGGTTTTGTTCAGTAGTGACTCTAGGTTCTTCTTGGGCTGCCCTATCCCTGAGTCTTCAAATAATATACTGTGTGTACCCCCAGAAATGACAAGCACACACAATTACCCGGAGTGTTTTTTTTTTAAGAACCCAGACTTAGAAGGCTTATCTTTCATTTTTCCACACATTCTAAAAACATTGTTTCGAAGACTATTTGGGGAGTGGCCAAGATTCTCCAATAATCTTCTGGCACACTTTCACATTTGCTATCGAAAACGACAACATTTAACTTTTAAAAACCTAAAATTGTAAAGTATTATTTAAAAAAATGCCCAGGATAAGGTTGGAAGCACATGTGTGTATGTGTGTGCATAAATGTGCATATATTTATATATATGCACATGCGCGTGCACGCACGTATATTTATATATACGCATTCATATACATATATATGTATACATCTATATGGAATTCAAGAATGATTTAAACAAAAAGCTCATGTGGATATGGGTATTTTAGGGTAGGTTTCTGCTGTAATTTCACAAAGCTAGGGAGAAATCAAGACAGATTCAAACATGAGGAGAAACACCCACATTCTGTGGCCTCTGCTCTAAGCTTTGAACAGGATGATAAGAGTTTCCTACGCAACACATGCTGAATAGCTGTTCTGCATTCCTACCAGTCTGCAAGCGCTGGCCCCTCCTTTGAAACCGCCTATCCTCTGGGGCGGGTTGTAAAACCGACCCAGTCTCTTCCCCTACACTCCAGCCAAGTTCGCTAGCTACAAACCTTAACTTTTGAACTGGAAAAAAAAAATGCCCTAGCCTTATGCGAATCAGGGGCATGCTGTTAATCAACTGAGTTACAACGCTAAGGTTTTATGCAAAGAGGGGGAGGAGGAACGAGGGAGAAGTCGACCCACACATCCATCACCCTTCTAGAAGTAGGCGGAGTTTAAAGTTTTCCCCAACTTCCAAGTTCCCACTTGACAGGCAATATTTCTGTGTAACTTCTAGCCCCACAAAACAGATGGTCCTTTGCCCGTCCTGAGCCCCGGGAGGGCCCAAACAAAGCTCCTGGCTACTCCACGCCTCGCGGGACCCATAGGTGGTTAATTTCACGAAGCTGTCAGACCAAGGCAGTTAGCAAAGAATGGAAGCTTAACTTCTTCCAGAAGTTTTTCCTGCTACAGGAAAGTCCAGGGGACTGGAACACAAAGGCCTGAGAAAGTTTCACTACGTTATTTTTCAAAAATGTCTTCCGCCATCTGACAAACCATTATCCCGAACCCCAGGTATCCTGGGTGGAAAGCTGAGGCACACGTGTTCAGAGACATTGCAGAGATGCAACTTGAGCAGTCCGAGATAACCTGCGAAGTTCCTTCAGGAGACCCCCCTGGTGGAAAAGATCCTCCGGGTTAGAGCCCCACTCATTGGATCACTCGGTGCCAAAGGCAGAGGTGATGCCCAGACCGGGTGCCAAATGGGGATGCGCCACGGCGGCAAGCGGGAGCCCTCCTTCCCAGCTGGGAGGGAGAGAGGAGGGAGAGGGGGGCACGATCCGGGAGTCTGAAGACAGGCGGCCCACTCACCCTCACTGCCGTACTGTTTGCCATTGTTCGCGCCCATCCTGTCGCCGTCATGCCCGCCGCCTCCCGGGACACTGCATAGCTGGGGCGCACCTCCTGCGCGTTCCGCCAGAGGAAAGCCTGTCCGACGGGACCGTTAGCTGCACATTCCCCTTCGCTCCGGGGCCGATCTCCGGCCGGGGGTGGCCTCGTTCTCCGCTGGGAGGGGGCGCTCGGTCCCCTCCTGGCACCCTGATTGCGGCGGACCGCGCCGGGGACAGCCTCCTCCCCTCTTAGAATCCGCGCTCGGGGCCAGCGGGAGCAGAGTCCCGGAGAACCCGCGCCCCGGGGCCGCCCAGAGGCTCGCCGCGCCGCCGCCGCCGCGGGGTCCCCATCCGCCCGCCCCGATCCCCCGCGGTGCGCGCTGAGCCGCGCGGGCGCCCGGACTCCCCGGCTCCGCCGCCTCCTCTGGCGCCCCTGCTCGCCCGCGGCTTCCCGGGGGAGGGCGCGGTGGCCACTTGTTGCGGGAGCCCCGAGAGAGCGGAGGCTCGCGGCCCGGCGCAGCTCGCCCGCGGGCCGGACTTTTGTTAGCGCCAGGCGCCTCCTCTCGCCGCCCAGCGTCAATCACAGCTGGAGCCCCGGGGAGGAAGGCCGGCCCGGAGATGCGCGGCCTTTTAAAGGGGCAGCGCGCCTTTTCGCGGCTCCGGCTTGGGGCCCCAGCCTTGGCGCGGGTTGTGCGCGCCACCCGCGAACCGTTTGGAACGAAGGAATGCGCGGCTGGCTCCGATTTACTATTGTTCTTTAATAGACTTGGCCCCCAATTTGTAAGAAGAGTTTCCAGGCGTCCTTCTAATATCCTGGGATTGTTTGCAAATATGGCCTATTTTAGGTGCGTGGGCATTTAAAATAAAGAGAAATCTGTCTGATTCCAACACATTTCAGTTATCCCGCTGGCATTCCCCAAGTTTAGGGACTACAGCGAGAAATGGAGCAAGAGTTGGGAAAACTCTAGGCGAACTTAGCAGTCAGTGGGTCCCAGGACAGCCAAAGTTATTCCCTGCCCTGGAGAAGGAGCTTTACTGGCTCAGAACTTTTAAGAGCTCCTGAGCCAGGAAGTATATTTTCTCCTCCTCCTATGATTTTATTCTTCTTCTGATTGGCGTTACTTTTGTTTAATATCTGACAACCTCTTTTGGAGATTTATGTAGGACTCGCAGACCCTTCAAATGGATCTTTGGTGTTCTCTCCATTAAATAGAAAAAAAGGAGAGGAAATTCTTAATGTTTTATTCCCTTCCACGTAAATACCTAGAAGTTTATGCCACTGTGTATTAGTAAAGACGAGGGCATTCACTGGGCAAATTTCTTTGTAGGGAGGCAGGCACATAGCACAGTTTCTCCTATTAGGTGTTGGAAGTTGTAAAATAAACATACATAATGATGCATGTGTGTATCGCTTATGGTACTTCAGTAGAAAATCAAGAGTTTTGTAATTATGAATTTCTTAAAAGGCTTAAGACGACATGCAGAAAATTTTAGTGATTTGACGTCCTTTAAATTTTATATGGGTAATTTCTTTCATTTGCACAATTGTTTTTCTTAAAGATGAGATAAAACGTGATTAAAAAGTAAAGAATCTATATTTATTATGTAAGAGATATTGCATATTGAAAGAAAAATACCAAATTCATCTATTTTCAAGGATATGATAAATCCTTTGTATTATATTGATAACATTTCTGTTGTCCTATTGCAAAATGGGATGACTATATTTTAATTCACTTTGTAATAGCACTCCCTGGGCAATAAGTTGTGCTTCCCAAATGTCTATTGAATTAACTTAAACATATGCGATAGGCGCTAAATAAGATAAAGATATCAAAAATTTGGAAGAGTAAATGAGTTTTTGGAGATTCAACCTCAAAGCGTAAACCTCCTGTACATTGGAGCTGACATGAACTTTATCTCCAGGCAGAAACAGATTGTTGCTGACCTGGGCTTTGTGGTTTCTGAAACCATTTAGAACAAAGCACAACTTGATGTTTGATGTAGAGTTGACAATTTACTTTTTATAGACTGTTTTTCTCCCTGATGTCCTCTTTTGAGGCACCCAACCAGGAAACTGACAAGAGAAGAAAATGAAGCCTGAACCTCAAAGAATTTAAATAATTAGAGTCACTCAGGATGCACGGATGGATTCATGTACTCAGGTTCGCTCCTCCCAGCCACTGTGTCTACTGACCTGGATATTATTCAAGTTCGAGTGGCCATCCTCACTTTTTTCTTGGGTCACCTTTCAGGATCTCTAATATTAAAGTAAAACTAAGCATGAAAAGCAAATTGTAGTGACTAACCACCTTTACCTTCTTAAAAATTAAAGTCTGGTAAATATTGTTCAAGGTTCTATTGCCTGCCACAATGGGAATAGGAACAACACAGTTTATGAAACTCCAATTTAAAGCAAAATAGAAAAAACACTTTATGTTTTAACTTCAATCTGATTATAGAAGTTGATATAAATGCATATTGGTGCAAGCTTTTACCATAAAACCTTGAAAAAAAAGTTAAGCAAAAAGAAACAAAAGTACTACACCTGCTAAGAATAAAGGTGCATTCACTGTGCAAATTATTTTAACATTCAAAATTAAGATATACAAACGCATGATTTTAACCCAAAATTTTAATCCTTTTACCCAGCTTCCAAGTTCAAGTGGCAGTGCAGGAATGCGAAGAGGTGAAATAATCACATTATGAGAGCTGTTACCTAATTAGCGGATTAATCCATTTGATGGACTAATAATTTGAATGGACTACCTGGTGGTAACAGTGGACAGGTACAGCATGACGTGGGGGTTGAGGGTCATTAAGGGCTGCCCATAGGGATCGTATGTCATCTCTAGATCCGAGCTCTCTCTCCTTCCTGGTCACCAAGAGGTCAGAACCTTTCCTTCTCTGTGTCCTTCCACCATGATTCTCTGCCTCCCCTTAGGCCCAGAGTAATGGAGTCAGTGGTCCATGAACTGGCGCTCTGCCTATAAGCCCAATATAAACTTTTCCTCCTCTAAATTGTTTGGTCACAGCGACAAAAAGTTGATTAACACATACTCTAAGTCAGTAGAAAATGGAATAAAAACGTAGACCAAGTCTCCCTTTTCCAAAATACTTAGGACAAGAAGTGTTTCAGAGTTGGTAATGTAAAAAATCATAAAATACAGATATAAATTCAGGCACAGGTGTTCAAAAAGGAGTCAGACCTGAAAACAGATGAGCAAAACCTTTTTATTGTGCTGGGCGGCTCTCCAGCCGATTCACCTGCACCACTACAGTTAGGAGGGCAGTGGATGTGGCTTCCGGCCCTGCCTGGGCAACCACTTTGTGTCTGAGGTGGGCAGATGAAGTTTGGGGGCCTTGTCCTTCAGGGATTGGCTGGTGACTCCATCAATCATTGACAATTGTGAGATGCCATTGGGGCTTGTCTGCCAGCTTCTGATTGGTTGTTCCTTTTGCACGCTGCAATTTTGAAGATTTTGGAATATTTTCATATCCATTACCGATCTCTAATATGACACTTTAAAAAGTTCGGAATTTTGGAACATTTCAGATTTCAATTTTCAGATTTTCAGATTGAAAATTCCAAAAGTAGATGCTGGGTACCTGTTTTTTTTCCTCACCAGATCCTGTCCTCTAAATTTCATCAAAGGGCTGCCTATGAAAGCTTGTCAATCACAGTAGAGGGAGTCAACTGCGTGGACACACCAGGGCCCATGATTTGGCTCACTCACCCAAACACTTCTCTCACCGGGCAGTAAGGTCGTAGCTAGTGGCTCTCCACCTCCCTGCTGGGATAGTGTCAGAGGAGGACTCTTGAAGAGGCAGGTGTTCTCTAACACCCAGGGCCACCCCATGGCAGTGTCCACGGAAGCACATGGAGAGCCAGCACTCCCACAGTGGGTGCCAATAGCAAGGAGACATCTCACCTTGGGTGACAAGGTGGTGAACCTGGGTTTCCTCCTCCTGGCAGTTACAAAATGTCTTCCTCCTTCCCCTGCTGGAACAGTTTTAGCAAGAAACAGTTAAAATAGAAGTTTTAAATAAGATAGAGTCTTATAACATAATATGGAAATATCCAGGTTTCAACCAAAAATCATTCACCACCCCAAGAAACAGAAAGATGTCAAACCAAATATTAGAAATATGACAACTCTACAGATTGGTACAGCCCCTCTGGAAAGCAGTGTGGAGAATCCTCAAAAAACTAGGGATGAGTCCACCATATGACCCTGCTATTCCACTCCTGGGTATCTTTCCAGGGGACTTAGAATCAGCACTTTATAGTGACACACAAATATCGATGTTCATAGCATCACAATTTACTATTGCTAGGCTATGGAAACAACCAAGATGTCCCTCACTGGATGAATGGATCCAACAACTGTGGTACATTTATACCATGGAATATTACACAGCAGTTAGAAACAATGATATTGCAGCCTTCGAAGGTAAATGGATGGCTATGGAAGAAATCATGATGAGTAAAATCAGCTTAACCCAGAGATCTAAGGGTTGATTGTCTCCACTCATCTGCGGAGGTGGGGACTAGACCCTGGACAGTGAGAAAATTGGTCTATTAGCATGTGTTAAATCCAGATAAGATGTAATGTTTTACAACCTAATACTTTTTTTAGAGATATTGTGGGAAGGGAAAGGGTGGGATAAGGGAGGGTAATGGGGAGGGCACTCCTGGGGGTAATTGCAATATCCAGAATATATACACATTTTATACTATTTTGTTAAAAACTTGTGTGGTTGTTCAAAATTAAAAATAAATAAATAAATAAATAAAATTTAAAAAAAGAAAAAAGAAAAAAAAGAAATATGACAACTCTAAAGGGACAGCTGTGAGACCCATCTGACAAAGGTTTTTCATGCAGCCGTGAGCAAATTCTTCAGTGAGCAGCCACAAACACACCGGTAACAGATAAAACATCTGCAAAGAAACAGAAGACATGAAGATATGGCAAATAGGAATTTTACCACTGAAAGATACACTGAAGTAATAAATCCCTGGATAGGCTGAAAAGAAGAATGGAGTAGACAGAGGAGACAATCTGTGAGACAGAGCGCTTTCTATCAGCCCAATCTGAAAAAAGAATATGTAGACTAACGGAATATAAACAGACTTGGGGGCATATGGAGTGTAATAAAATACTTAACACGTGTGTCCTCAGAGTTCCCAAAAAAGACGAGAGCAAGGGAAGATCTGAGAAGTACCTGAAGAAATAATGGTTAACTTCCTAAATTGTTAAACTGAAAAAATGATAAAAACGTTGGCATGGATCTGTGGTTGACAACAGTTAAAGAGGGGCCAGGAAATGAGTGTGGTTATAGATGGCAAGTTGAGCATCTTCGCAGTGATGACCTTATTAGTGCCCATATCCTGGTTGTAATACTGTGCAACAGGTCTGTAAGGTATTGTCACCACTGGGGGAAACAGATTGATGGGTAAATGAGATCCCTCCACATTATTTCTTACGAGTGTATGTGATTCTCAGAGTAAAGAATTTGCTTTGAAAATAGATGTCTTGTCCTTACCCTTAGAATTTCTACATCTGCCCATCACACTCACCTAGGAGACCAAGAATCTTATGATAGTATATTTTTCAGTGTCCATCTGACTTATATGTGGATCTATTTAGCACTGAGTGATTTAGGAAAATAACCCAAAATGGCACATACTCAAAACTTTGAACCTTGAGTTACCAGAATTGACGAAATCTGTTAATGAAAGGAAATGACCAATTGCTAGCTAGCACCCATTTACTTTACATGAGGGAAACTGATGCAAAAATAAATGAATAAAAAGGAAAACATCAAGGTTGGACAAATTTACATTTTAATTGATAGTCACATTTTCATTTATATTTCTTAGGGGTACTTTAATAAATATGTCAACACTCTAGTAGAAATGTGTTCTTTTCCAGAAGTACTTTTGTTCAGAATATTGAATTCAAAAGTTGACTTGATTTATAACATATTAGCCCCACATTTTCTCTGGAGGCGGAGCCACTGAGGTTCAGGTTAATCCCCTGCACTTAGTGCTGTTGATGGATGCGCTGTCAGAGCTGCATTAATGAGGCCATAATCCCAGGGGCCGGTCAGTGTGCCTCTTCTGTGCATCTGGTCCTTGGCTACCAGGCGTAGAAAGGAGAACATCATTAACCACAGGCTTCCTCGGGAATACGGTAGACAAAATAAACTCTCCCTTGAAATCCATTTTGGGAAGCATTCAGTGCTGGAATCCCTGATTTTAAAAAACAATGATCACAAGAAGGGAAAGGAAGAAATGAAACAAAGAATTGTGTAATAAGAGCTTCTGCTTTTGGTTTATTCACATTTATTTTGAATATTTTTCCCTCTTGAGGATGCTGAATTGCCTTCAGAAGTCAGAATCACCTTGTTATCTTTACTCATTTTATATGTCAGAACATGGTTAGATTTGCATATTCTCTTACTGCAGTTATGGTGGAAAAGAGCAGCTTCCAGATCAATAGCAGGCTTGAGTTTAATGTATGTATTAACAATAAAGGAAAATATTGCTTTTTAATCAACATGAATTCATCCTCAAAGTACAATGCAGATTCTCAGCAAGCAAATATGTATAGCAGACAGGTAATGAATTTTGAAATGATTTTAAGTACCAAACATTGAGTACATTTTTTTCAATAATTACTACACATAACTATCTGTGGCATACACCACTGGCTAGCTCACACAACAGACACCCTCCCTTACCTTCCTCCTTTTACATCAAAAGTTAAGGACTTCAAATTATGTTACAGAGCTACAGTAACAAAAACAACATGGTACTGGCACCAAAACAGACAAGAAGGCCAATGGAATAGAAGTCACAGAGACAAACTCACATAAATACAGTTATTTGATTCTAGACAAAGGTGCCAAAAACATGTTGGAGAAAAGATAGCTTTTTTTTTTTTAAACAAATGGTGCTGGGAAAACTGGAAATTCATATATAGAAGAATGCAATTTGATCCCTATCTCTCAATCTGCACAACAGTAAATTCAGGGTGGATCAAAGACCTGGGAATTAGACCAAAAGCTCTGTAACTACTAAAAGAAAATATAGGCCCAACATTCCAACACTTGGCACAGGAAACAACTTCCTTAACAAAACTCCTAAAGTGCAAGGAACAAAACCAAATATCAATAAGTGGGGTTCTATAATTACAAAGCTTCTGCACAGGAAAGGAAACACATAAGAGCATGCAGAGAAAGTTCACAGGATGGGAGCAGATCTCTGCCACCTGTTCCTCAGAGCAGTGATATCCAGAATATACAAAGAGTTAAAAACCTTAACACTAGAAAAATAACCTAATCAATAAATGGGCAATAGAAGTGAACAGACACTTCTCAAAAGATGAAATACAAGCTGTCCATAAGTATATGAAAAAAACGTCAATATCTCTAGCAATCAGGGCAATGCAAATCAAAACTACATTGAGATTTTCTCTAACTCCAGTCAGAATGGCAATTACCAAGAATACAAAAAAATTATAAGTGTTGGTGAGGATGTGGGGAGGGAAGTACACTCACACATTGTTGGTGGGACTGCAAATTAGTGCAACCACTGGAAGGCAGTAAAATTCCTCAGAAAGCTAGAATGGAACCATCATATGACCCCGATATCCCACTCTTAAGTGTATATCCAAAAGATCTAGACTCAGCATACTCTAGGGACACAGCAACATCATTGTTGATAGCAGTGGAATCCACAAGAGCCAAGCTATGAAGCCAATCTAATGCTTTCTCTGATATGCAGAAGCTAGTCCGAAATAAGGTAGGGAGAAGGCCAGGGTGGTATAGATTCCAGAAAAACAGTTAAACAAGCAGGGGATCGAGGAGGAGGAAGAAGGGACGGGATAAGGGAAGGACATGGAATCTGACCTAACTTTCCTGTGAACACACCACAGTGAATGTCACCACTGTGTATATCCATAAGACACTAATTTAAAAAAAAAAAAGCTGTCATTAAGTAGCAGAAAGATGAGTAGAGTAGAGGAAAAGGAACAGAAGAAGGGAGGAGCAGAGGGAAATGGGAAGTTCCAGGGAAAGAGTTAGAAGCACTTTATATTCCGAGCTTTTATAATGATGTCAAAATGAATCCTAAATGTCATTGCTACAGTTAGATCTGAGATGTCCCCAAAAATCTCATGTGTGAGACAATGAGAGAAAGTTTATGAAAGTTAGATGAATTCATTGGGTTATTTTTAAGCAAAATAATCAATTTTCCACAACTCTGTCCCCTTAAAAAGTCACTCTCTTCACTTTCCCTTACACCTCAACCTACTAAGGCATATATGAAAAATATATGAGGGAAGTATTTTCCATATCTTTATCGATACTACTTAAAGTCAATATTTTATGTCACATAGGAAAGTTATAAAATAGCATAAGGAACAATGCAGCACATTTTTTTCTCAACTGGATTATATGAAACTTTCCTGGAATTCACTGTAACTTTCTTGAAAAAGAAGTTTTAATAGAATGTATTATTTGTTTTAAGTGGAAATGTGTACATTTGTTTTCTGATAATAATAAATAAATTAATTTCCTGACATAGCAGCTTTCAGTTGGTCACCTTTCTCTGCTAACCCAGTGGATTTGCAGTATCAGACCAGCTCCCCCTGTTTCTAGCAGCTATTGAGCATCTGGGGCATAACTGGACTTGGGGTCATGAAAACCAGGATATAAGTGATGATTCTCAGAACTGGCACTGCAGCCCACCTACCTAAAGGCCCGGATTGACCTTACATACACATCACAATGCATGGGTCTGTTCAACAGATTCTAAGCCCCAAGAAACAGCCCCAAGTAAGGCAGACATCATCTCTGCTCTCATCAAGATAAAGCCATCATGGATAGAAGCAGACAATAGACATGTCCACATACTTGTTTCAGTGATTTCAGAGTATCAACAATGCTCTGTCAAAAATAAAGCAAGATAATGATACATTGGAGGTGGGTTTGTGACAGTGGTTATTTTAGCTGGAAAAAAACAAAGAATGTGGGGCTGGAGCGGTGGCTCAGTGGTTTCGGCGCTTGCCTGGCAAGCACGAGGATCCGGGTTCAAACCCCAGCACCATGTACACAACTAAGTATTAGAGAAACTAAGGCCATGTGAAAACTGGCCTGTCTCTCTCTCACTGTCCCTCTCTCTTAAAAAAAAAAAAAAAAAACAAAGAATGTGCTTCTGTCGATGTAGCATTTGTGTTGAGACTTGAACAATGACAAAAATGAAGCCCATAAAAATTTTGTGAAAATAATATTCAAGATAGAATACAAAGACCCTAAGAGTGGAATGATCTCAGCATATTTCAGACACAAAGGAGGTCAATGTATCAATCAAATGTACCTATCAGTATTGCTATAGCAATATCACGTGACAAGTTGTTCCAAAACTCAGAGATTCAAACAAGTAATTGCATATCTAATGTATCTTGCTCATAGAACTGCAGGCAAATTTGATCTAATTGGGTGGCTGTACATGGTACCATAATTCAAATGTGGTTTGGGGTTCCCCAAGTCCTTCTGAGATCCAGGATAAAGTGACTGATGTGTTCCTCATGACAGCTCACAGGACTGAGAGAGGGCACATCAAGTCTTGCAAGCATATTTGAAACAAACACCACAAACAAAAGAAAGAAAGTCACACGGCCAAGTCCAAATCCAACAGAGGAAGCTGCTCAGGTCACTTTGGTGATGAAAGGAGGGAGAGAAGAATTAAGAAAATTACTCTGATCTACTACAGCCAGTGTGGATGGAATGTTGTAGATGAAAGGATGCTCTATAGGTTTGTGGGGAAGGAGCAAAGGCCAGATTATATAAAGGTTTATGAGCACGATCATCATTCTGATTTTCTTTTAATTATAATACAAAGCAGCAAGATTTAAAATAGAGATGTGATTTGATCTGATTGATTTTTTTATTTATTAGATGAATGTAGAGATACAATTGAGAGGGAAACATTATCAAACATTCAAGAACCAATGTATATATACTTAGTTATCCAGGGCTAATGCCATGTCATGGATGCCCAGCTTGGGTTCACCCTGTTGCTGTTTCCCCCAGAAGAACTCCTGAGTTAAATGGATATCTTATGGAGGACAGAGATCTCCTTCTGAGATGATTCCCCCATATTCCCATTCTCCAGGCTCTCCCTAGGAGTTCTTCCTAACCCTCCCCCACCGTCCTCCTCCCTACGCCTCCAAGTATCCTAGGGAGTCATCTCCCTGTTGCATTAAGAATCATACAATTTGAAGTTATTGTTAGCTTAGCCATCTAACCTACTGCTTCCCCATGTATTCTAGCTTCCACAGATGAAAGATGCCATTTGGCCCTTGAGTCTCTGAGATTGGGATACTTCACTTAGCATAATTCTTTCCATCTCCATCCATTTGATTTCAAAAGCCATAATATCATCTTCTCTAATGGCCAAGTAGTATTCCATTGTATATATGTACCAAAGTTTTTTAATTCACTCATCGAGTGAGGGGCATCTGTGTTGGTTCCATAATCTAGCCATAGTAAATTGAGCTGCTATAAACATTGATGAAGCCACATCACTATAATATGCTGATTCTAACTCTTTTGGGAAAATACCCAGAAGTGGGATAGCTGGGTCATAAGGTGGTTCCATCCTTAATTTTTTGAGGATTCTCCACACTGCTTTCCAGAGTGGCTGAACCAGTTTGCAGTCCCACAAGCAGTCTGATTGATATTTTATAGAATCATATGCTAAGCCTGTGTGAAAAAGTGACAGATCCTCAGAAGCCCAGGGACATGTTCAGAGGCTTCTTCCCCAGAATAGGTCAATGAAATTTGACTTTAATAAGCACAAGAGAAATTTAAAAAAGAAAAACTGACCATATTCAAAGTGCATTATAGAGGCAGAGTCAACAAATTCACCTGATTGTGGTTCACGAAAACAATGAATAAGAAGAAAATAGAAGATGAAAGCCAGGTTTTTGCTTGAGCAAAAGGGTAGAGAGTGGTTGGGAAGGTACAGGAAAGCACTTTCGGGAAGTTTGGCACCCAGAAATCTGTTTTGCACGCAATCTGTTGCGCACATCAAACTTGAGACAGAAATGAGACACACAAGTGGAGAGATTGGTCAGCCGTGGAGCTGAGGAGTCTGGTGTGAGGAGAGAGAACAACGCCACACTCAGGGATTGGGGACTCATTGGCATATGCAAAGCCATGCAGTGCCGCAGTGCCGTGGACCTAGATGAGGGGAGGGAATTGGGAAGAAGATGGAGCTACTGCAGAAAGCTACGGCTAGCCCCTGGCATGTGTCAACATGTAGCTGTCTCACAGAGGAGAAGTACTGGCAAAGGAGATTGGGGAGTGGATTTCAAGGTGGAAGGAAAATACATGGGAGCATGGTGTTAGGAGAGTGAAGGAAGGGATGCTTCCAGAAGGAGGAAGGAGACCAGCATAACAGACCCTGCTGACTTCACAGGCAAGAAGCAGATGCCAGCTTTGGGAGGTGCCCACGGCGAGCTGCCTGGGAGGCTCTCTTCAGCCATTTCAGTGGAGTAGCGTGGAGGAGACTGCTTTGTTTTGCTTTGAATGGATGGATTCTATTAGGAGAATTTTGTATCTTGGTGAGAGTATATAAGTCAGAAATAAAATCCTTGAGCTGAGGAAAGGGATTGGAACCTAAAGCCTCAGAGAAGGGCCTGACTTGAACAGGAAGCCGTGCCCCATCCAGAGAGACGAAGGTAGGCTCTGGGATCCGAGGCAGGCACGCAGGTGGAGCCGGGGGCAAGACGACAGGTGGCGTTCCTCCACCTACCTCCAAAGCCCATGCCTACTGGGAGTGCTGTGGAACGCCCAAGCTGGCAGCCAGGTACGTGGCCAGAACAGCCGTCACCGTCCCACACAACCCAGGTAGGCTGACTGTCGGCTGGTCCAGCGAGAAAGGCTGGAAGAACCTCAGCAGGGGTGGCTTTGCAGGGCTCAGCTGACACAGAGCAGCTTTACAAAATCCTGCAGAAGCCCTGGCCAACTGCTCAGAGGGGAGAGCAAAACCGTGCAATTACAGCTAACTGTAAACCTCCTTGGCTGTTCAGCAATCTTCAGCTTCGTTTGTGCCCTACAACCCTGGCTTGAGGTCGTGTTCTTTCTGACTCTCTCAGCAGCTGGGAGAAATAGACACAGAAAAGTTCTTTGCATTAGCATCAAGATTTTCCCCTTCAAACCTAAGATGTGCATTCTCCAACGTGCCGGGAGCATGGGCTGCTGACACACAAAATCATCCTTTGCTGGAATTTCAACAAGGGCAAGAGCGCTGCCTTATCCAACATTTTACAATGCCCCGGGGACAACGCAAATCTAAAGAAGGTTTACAAAGGCTTTGTCCCTTGCCTTGGTTAGAGACATCTCTAAATCAGAGTTTGCTCACCTTAACACCGCTGACATTTTGGGTTGTCCTGTGGGCTGCGGGCATTTAGCAGCATCTCTGGCCTTCATTGTGAAATATGAGCAGAAACCACTTCCCATTTGATTCATCCCAGCCTCCCAAGGCTTTGGCATGCTTGTGGCAGGGCTGTCTCACCGTTCAACTCCCCGCTGTCCGATCCTACTTACCAGTCGTCCACAGAAGAACTGCTGCTGAGACAACTTTCCAAGAAACCATCTAGCTGTGAATTCCCATCTTGAGAGCAGTTTTCAGAGAACCTGCTTCATGTCACCTCTCATAAAAATACTGTTCCCCAATGTTTTCTTCTTCTTCTTGCCCTTTCCCTTCTCCCTTTCATTTCAATAATTCCAGGAAGCATATTTATATTCATTGCCAATATTTTCCCAATTTCCATTCTCTCCCTATAATTATTGTCCAATCACTCCACTGAAACAGCTATTATCAAGGTCACCAATAAAATTCATTTTGCAAAACTTTCTAGATCATTTCTCCTACCCTCCTTAAAGTCTCTGAATCCACTTTATCACATTATAACCCATACTACCCTTCTTCAATGTGGTCATTTGAAGATAACAGAAGTCATTCCTGCTCGTTTCTGGAAGATTTTAGTGCCTGGGTCACTGTATGCACACTTCCCAAACTCAAGCTTGTCACTGTCATAGCGATTTCAGTGCCCACGTAGATGATCCTTCCAGTTCCCTAACTTCTCAGTCCTCTTTTATGTTCTCTACCACCTCTGCTATGCATGTGTCAATATCACCAGACCTTGCCATCGCCTGGTTCTTAAACCCACTATAACCTCAGCCTAAAGAGCACAATTCTAGCAAGGATGCCCCTTTTCCCCAGCTCACTCCCTCTATTTCCACATCTCTACTGGGCTTTCTTTCCAACCTCATAACAAAGAAGTGTAATATTAATCTCCCTCTGATGACCCCAATCCAGTTATCGTAGTGACTTTGCATCGTTCAAACTGCCCTCCTGTTCTCACTTTCCTCCTTTAAAAGGTTAAATATTCAATTTATAATTAAATTCCCTTTCCACTCCTGTGCCCTGCTCTTATGTCACTGCACCTAATTGGCCAGAACATGAGCAAGAAAACCAACTCTCTGCTTGAAGACGGCACCCGCTTCAGCTGAACGTGACAGGGAAACGCACAAGCACCGTGACGGTGCCCACTAACCTACTTGTCCCCAGCCACTTACTTCTCACCCTCCTGGATGACTGCTCAGACCTTTTCCTCTCTCCTTGGCCCACATCAGATCCCCCAAACCTCATTCTCAGCTGAGGGCTTTACTTGCTTACTCTTCTGAGACAATAGAAGCAAGTAGAAGAGAACCTTCTAGCCCCCCACCACCACCCAGCCACACGCAATTCTGTCTCTTAATTCTTCCCATGCTCCTGGGGTCAGTCCTTCTGGTTATGCACTAGGTAATATTTACTTTCACCTGCATGGCTTCAGCCCAATCCCTTCTTACCTCTTCATTCCCAATTGCAGTCGATGTTGTGAGGACCTGTCCCTATTCCTGAAGGTTGCTGCTTTAATGTATTCTAGCTGATTTGCAATTGCCAGTATCTTTTCCGAGTCTTCCTCTCAAATGAGAAAGCCACCTGCCACTCATTTTTGGAAGTTGGAGGTGCCTGAATCTTAACATTCCTGAACACCAACAAACCTCAAACAATGACAGATGGAAAGTAGCGTATAGGTATCTTTGCTCCTGAGTTATTCGGTGAGACAGTTCTGAAGTGCGTGTGCCCATAAGCTTTCAGGATGGTAGCTGGCTTGATAATGCACATTTTCCCCTTTCCTACCCCACCTGCCCTTATATTTACACCTGCCATTCCAGGTACTTTGTTTCAGGGTTTATTTCTGATCTTTTAAATATACTGCATAAATTTACTTCCATCCCATAATCCCATTAAATTAGGTGCATGTATTACTTCTTTCTGTTTCTCTCCTCCCATTCCCTCTCTCCACCTCCCTCTCCCCAGTCAGGTTCCACCGGAACTCCACTTAAGTGTGTCCTCAATACTCGTGATGGTGAGTCTCAGTCCTCCTGCTCCTTGCCCTGCCAGCTCCATCCAGCTCAGTTGATCTGTCCCTTCCTTTTGAGATTCATTCTTCCCTTGCAGTCCAGAGACACAGATTCTCCTCATCTTCCAACTCCTTTAATGAGCTCATTCTCTGTCTCCTCTGCGGATTCTTCCACATCTCTCAGCCTCTAAGCTTAGGAATAATTGGCCCAAGGCCTGGTTCTTGGCTTTTCTCCTTAATTATCTCTGTTCATTCTCTTAGTGGTCTCACCTGGTGTCATGTTACAAAATGGTTATTTCTAAATTGGCACCTCCAGCAGAGTCCTCAACCATTGAATCATTGACCAGTGTATCATATTGACTCTGGCATTCCCACTTGGACTATAGGCACGAATGTAAATAGAAATATTCCAAACTTGCATATCTCAAAACAATTTTGTTTCTTCTCTCCTATTCTGGGTAAAAAGCTGCTCTAACTTTGTATTTTCTCAGGCCACAAATCTTGATGTCATCTTCCAATCTGTCAATATTATGAGAAATGCATTCAGACTGCAGTCTTACTATTTCCACCTGCACTACGTGGTTCAAGCCACCACCATCTTACAGTAGGATCAGTCTCTTCTGTCTGACTTTTTTGAGATTTATTGTTCAGTGTGCAGTCCCTCTGAGTGGAAGCTATACTGATCCTTTAAGAAGTCAGGCTATGTGCCTCCACTGTCCTAAGTTTTCCACACTCTTCCTATGCCATTCAGAAAAGCAGCCAAGTCCTGGTAAGCCACACATCTACATTTATCAGCCCTTTCTGATAAGTTCTTTTTTCCTGTTTTGACTTCACTACCAAAGAAATTGCTTTTCTTCATATTTTAACTCTGTTTACCTGAAAGGAATATCTGCATTGTCAGGGACAACCAACCAACCTGAAGGGTAGTTTTATTTATCGTGCCACCTGTCACATCTTCTTATGGATGTGCAAACTCCAGGGTCAGAAGACCTCTTGGATCTTGACCACACTGACAAATTTGAAAGGAGTAAGAAATTTCTAAGGAGCCTCTTATACAGTAGTGTTTCAGATTCCAAAGAGTTGGAAATTATTGCATCAGTTAACTATTCTTTTGAAAATTTACTCCCTGGGTGCTTAGCTTAGTCATCTACCCAATCACTGATGCATTCTTGGGTCCTCTTGGTCAATTACCAAAGCAGTTACTTAGCATGGATGTGATGATTCACAAAGCCAGATGCTGAAATTCATAACGTAATTATCATTTTATTTGGCCCCTCTGTAGACACTTCTGATCTTTGGCAGTTTACGTGCATGCATTCTTTAATTGGTATCTTGATAACATATACAAGGCAAGATTGATTAAGTAGCTCTTAGTGTCTTCAAGTGCCCACAAGTCCCAAGGAGAGAGTGAAGCCACAGCTTCTAAACTGCAAAGGCATTCCCATTTCACATCAGTCCTGTTCCCACCCATGCCACCAACATTTGTTGCTATTTTTTAATATGCAATATACTAAACATTTGCATTTTGTAAACAAAACTTTCAAGCTCCAATAAATGTTTCAGTGCACTTGGCTCCCATGCAGCAGTGGGCTTTCCAGTTCAGCAAGACTCTAAAATAACAGCAGTCACACTGATGAACAAAACAGCTTGTTAAACAGGAGACTACTTGCATTTTGTTTGGGAAATTAGTGCTTTGCTGAAACACTATTTTCTGTCAAAGTAAAGGGATTTTATTCTATGTCTTCCTCCTTCTGCTCATGAACCTGCAACATGAAGAACAAGGACAAAGTACTTCAGAGGTATTTGTGTGTAAAGAGGAGTATTATATTTCATTATATTATGTTATGTTATGAAAGACTCGTTTCTTTGTGTCCCATTTTTCTCCTTTAATACTGTTTAGATTAGTAAGCTATATGGATGAAACCAAAGAACAACTTTCCCTCTCTTTGTTTTTGTACTTGAAAAACTTCTATTCATCTACCAAGGAACTATTCCACCGATTTCTTCATGTTGGGGCATCGACGTTCTCCTTTCACCCCTTCCCCACCCAGACTTCAATTCTTCTGTCCACACTGTACTATCTATGCATTGCTACTTATCATTTTCATCAGTTGATAACGTATATTTCTTCTAAGACTGAGATTCTCAAGGACAAACTCAGGATTGCTCTTTGATATTCAGTGAATTACATTCAGTATGCAATAAATTATTAATGCATTGGTTATAAGCTTGTTAAACTTGAAGTAAGTTTAACAAAGCAAAACAGAAAAGCAAATAGAGTGGACAAAAGATAAAATATATCTAAATAGGGGAGTTAGACTGCAGCCGTCAGCTTTGGGGTGAAGGGAAAATGCTATATTAGTTCTGTCTTCCCGAGATGAGTATTTGTTACACTTAATTAAGAAACAAAAGGTTGGTGGCCAAAGTGGAATATGTCAGCACCAATTCCTGAGAATACTCCATTTCATAAAACTTAATTTTCACCTAGACAAGAAGAAGGAACTGAGGCTATAGGCCAACAGGGAACACACATGGTGTCGGTTCTATTTCTCAGTAAGCAAAACTGTATTTGGGTCCTAACAAAATGCATTCAAAGGGAAGGAAAAGGAAGGGGCAAGGTGGAATTTTGAAGCAAGATTCCATGCTTAAAAAAAAAAAAAGAAAAAGAAAAGAAAAAAGAGCTCTGTGGTTACCCCTGGAGAAGGAATGGCAACTGCTGTCCAAGAGGGCAGGAGGTAGACTTCCACAAGAAAGCCAGGGGCTGCCTTGGCCTCTAACACGGGCTGCAATTTGGTGCTGACTTCTAACCATGCAATAAAAATCAAATCTACCCTCCCAGAAGTATTAGAGCCTGTCTATAGCTCCAGGGTGGTGACTAAAGGAACCTGGAAGCTAGTGGGGCCGGAGCAGGGGATCCAGGCTCCATTAGATGGCATATGAGCGCTGCTGCACTCAGAGAGAGGGGAAATAATAGATGCACAGAGCCACACCGTGCAAAGGTGTTCTCCAGACCAGGATCCAGACAGGTTCCAGAAAAAGTCCTCAGTCCAACGAGCACAGGGAACACTCTGCTTGGCACACAGCTTGAGCTTTTAAAAGTAATTTCTCATTCTCAAGGAATTAAAAATGAAAAGGCAGCATTATGTCTAACCCCAACATGAACATTGTTTCTCCTGGTCCACCTTGCTTAGGCCTTTGCCTCAGTAGCTTCAAGTCAACCTGCCCTGCCCTCTGTGTGTGGCAGGGGATACTTGGCTTTCAGTCATCTGCGTTCTGAACTCACTGACTCAGTCTCTCATGATAGTCTTAAAGTGATCAATAGTTAAAGCTCACCTTGCTTTATTTTATTTTTGAGCAACCTTACAAGATTTTAACAAAATAATATAAAATGTGTATATATTCTGGATATTGCATTTATCCCCAGGAGTGCCCCCTCCAATTACCCTCCCTTTTCCCTCCCTTCCCCTTCCCATTATAACTCTAAAAAAAGTATTAGATTGTAAAGCATTACATCTTATCTGGATTTAACACATGCTACTAGACCAACTTTCTCATTGTCCAGGGTCTAGTCCCCACCTCCACAGATGAGTGGAGACAATCGACCCTTAGATCTCTGGGTTAAGCTGATTTTACTCATCATGATCTCTTCCATAGCCATCCATTTACCCTCCAAGACTGCAATATCATTGTTTCTAACTGCTGTGTAATATTCCATGGTATAAATGTACCACAGTTTTTGGATCCATTCTTCCAGGGAGGGACATCGGGGTTGTTTCCATAGCCTAGCAATAGTAAATTGTGCTGCTATGAACATCGATATTGCTGTGTCACTGTAATGTGCTGATTCTAAGTCCCCTGGAAAGATACCCAGGAGTGGAA
>PVKS010016855.1:0-34262 GCA_004027875.1 Aplodontia rufa
AAAAAAAAAAAACAAAAACTGCTCAAAGAGGAAATTCAAAAAGCCAAAAAATATATGAGAAAGTGTTCTACATCATTAGCAATCAGAGAAATGCAAATCAAAACCATGTTAAGATTTCACCTCACTCCAGTCAGCTTGGCAAAATGAAGAATACGAACAATAACAGATGCTGGAGGGGTTGTGAGGAGAAAGGAACACTAACACACTGCTAGTGGACTGCAAACTGGTGTAGACACTCTGGAAAGCAGTGTGGAGACTACTCAGAAAATTAGGGATGGAACCACTATATGACCCAGCTATCCCATTCCTAGGTATTTTCCCAGAAGAGCTAGAATCAGCATATTACAGTGACACAGCTACATCAATGTTTATAGCAGTTCAATTTATGGCAGCTAAATTATGGCATCAACCCAAATGCCCTTCACTGGATGAATGGATCCAAACACACATACACACACACACACACACACATACATACATACACACACCCTGGAGTTCTACTCAGCTATGATAAACAACAATATTGTGGCCTTTGAAAGAAAATGGGTGAAAATGAAAAAAATCATGCTGAGTGAAATAAGCCAAACATATGTGAAAGCTAGAGAAAAACCTAGAATAGGATGAAAGCTAGTCGAGTTTATTTAATAGACTCTCCAAATTTGAAATAACACATAATCTGGGGGAACTACAGCTATAATGGGGAAGGAGGAAGAGCGGTGGAGGAGAGAGAGAGAGGGGGAAGAAAGGGAGGGAAAAGGGGGGTTATTAATACTGTCAGGTACACTTGACTCCTGTGAGAAGCCAATTATTCTCAGGCAGACATATAAATCCAGATGTTTCAATAATTTATGTCCATGTATATGGTCATTTATATCCGTAACCTGAGAGAATTATAGAAGAGACAAGAGATCGGGGAGTGGGTGAAGGCAAGGAGATCCTAAGAAGGATCAGGTTTAAGCTACTGTGTCATTATGTATGCATGTGTGAATATGTACCAACAAATCCTTCAATATGTAAGACAATGTTGAACTACTAAAAAAAAATTCTGTTATAGCAGCACAAAACAGACAAGTCAGGAGGTGAGTGCTGAAAATGGAGAGAAATGAGTAAATTTGAGGGACATTTTGGAGGTAGAACTAAGTGAACTTAATAGATTAAAGAGTTCAAAGTATCAAAAATAAGAATGACTTAAATTTTGATTAGAAAATGGTACCATTTTCTAAGGTGAAAGCACCTCATAATGAGAAAGTTAGGAGAAAACAAAACAAAAAAATCACTGTTTTAATTTTTGGGAGCAACACTATTTTGAACATAGTATAAGATGATTTCAGGGATCCAATTCTAATCAACAACCAACATCACACACAAAAAAATTGTCATTTCATTGTTATAAACTCCCAATTATATACTCCCTTTTTCTTTGCACAGTTTGGCAGACTATTTCCCAAAGATAGTGTCAGCAAGATCTCGCATTCCCACATCCTCTTCTCCAGGTGATCTTGCCACTCCACTATGTGAAGAGGCAAAGCCTCAGTTCCTCTCTTCTGATCTGAGTGAGCTCGAGACTGCTCTGTCCAACAAAGTCTAGTGACAAGGAAGGCTGTGAGGCATAGCTGATGACCTATCACTTTGCTGGAACAGTCATGCTTGGAGCTCTAAAATCCAGTAACACTAAAGTTGCCATGCTTAGTCCTAAGCCACTTGGAGTGTGCACAGGGAGAAGCTACCACCTACAGGCAGACTGGTTAGCATTTCTAGTCTTCAGGTCTTCCCAACACAGACCTGTGAGTGAAGGGGACTTCAACTGATTCTGATTCCAGCCATCAAATCACCACAGTCCTCAAATCTTCTCAGCTGAACTCCTAAACACTGTAGTGTAGAGACATGCCATCTTGCTGTGCCTTGTACTAACCCACAGAATCCATGAGCATCCTAAAATGATTATTATTGTAAGCCCCTACATTTTTTATAGTTCTTAAAGCAGTAATGATATCCAGATCAGCTGGTTAATCAAACGTTGAAGTAATTCATTTAAGGTATAATCCTACCAATATGCTGCATATACAGCAGCATATATACAATATATTCTAGGGTAGCATGTAATCCCTAACAAGGTGTTTAATCCAAATGACATTTCACTTACTCAGGTAAAGGTTGAGTGACTGTATTAGTGGTAACTATGAGTCAGACAAGGAATCAGAAATTCAGTCATAAATTTGGCACTTAGTTCTTCTCAATAAAGTTATATTTGATAGTAAAGTGTACTCAATTTGATAAAAGCTAGAGTAAAAGGAAGGCATATTTTAAAACCCTGGTGCATATTTCAAATCTCATGATCTCCCTTACATTCCATAAGTGGTTTTCCTGCAGATATCTCTAAGTTCACAAAAGTGGAGCTACAAATAGACTGCTTATGGAAAAAATTCCTATGCATGACAGATGGTTAGGGAATTGGAACACAAAACCGTTTTGTTTTCAGAAACAATCCTCTCTATATTTTTTAGCACCCTATATTTTCTCTTCATCTTTCTTACAAGAAGTATAAATTAGAAGAATCTGACCTTGGGTAATCAGAATGTTTTTTTCAGAAATAATACTTTGATTTGAGAACTATTTTAATGCAATTATATTAAATTTTGAAAGTAAATTATTTTCTGAAGAATTAGGACTTGTTATTCTGTAAGTGAAAAAAGTCCATTTATTTTGCCTGTACAAAATCAGAAACAGTTGTTGAGTACTCCATTTGAGCAATTGTTAACAATAAACCGTATCCCCCAAGATAGTAGTTGTTTTAGCTACAGACTCCTGGCTCTGACAGAGCGGCTTTTTAATACTATTTCACTCCCTAGTAAGCCTATAAGACTTTATAACCCTTACAGATGCATAATCAGTATTGAACTTTTTGTCCATTATTAACAAAATAAACTGAACTCAAGGCTCTTGGTTCTACTTCTGCCTTCACTATTATAACCTATAGGTAATACCAATTTTGCTATGCTCTATTTAGAGTATTAATGTTCTGGAAACCCCCCAAAATAGTAACTACATGTGCTTAAATATTTTTTCACTTTTTTCCAATGAAACAAACATGCTTAGTATTTAAAGTCTGATACTGTTCCAGCTGTCATAGGGAAATTTTTATTTTGGGACTTCCTCTGCACTTCATTTTTTAAATGATGCACTACAACAAGAAGAGCTACAAAACACATGTGTTTTGTTGTTTTGTTTTGTTTTCTGAAAAGTTTGTACTTAGAGGTTTATTTTTCAGGAAAGTAGATATAATAAAAAATGGGATAAGAAACTGGTTTAAACCAGGGTTCACGAAACTTTTTCTGTAAAGAGTCAGTAAATGTTGGCTTTGCCAACAGAATATTCTGTCTGTGAGAAAACAGCTCCAAGCAATATGCAAATGATGGGAATGGCCAGTACTGGCCAGAAGGCCACATTTTGCCAACCCCTGGTTTAAACTAAAGGCAGACTACATTAATTAAAGTTTTGGAACATAATCATGTTTATGTATGATGATATCTACCGTTCAGATCTTCTTGGTGTATCTTTATACCTATTGTTTTATTTTATTTCAGACTATAACATGCCTCCTCATTCAACCCAACCTCACATGTCACAGCAGACTGAGATAAGTCAATTATTGAATTACACCAATGATTGGAATGCTACAAAACGATGTGGGAGAAACAACAGAAAGAAACAGAGCAAAAGACTATATCTGGTATTTTGGAGTGGGAGAGAGATGTTAAAAACACTAGTTGAGAATATTTAGCAGTCTATTACCTTGTAGTGATAAACCATGGCTGATGTGAGGTACACTCCTAAAAAGCACACAGATCACACAGTGTAGGGGACAATCCCAGTTCATTCAACTAGACAACCTCATAAAACTGGAGTGATAAAAGAAAAGTCCACCCCCTAACCACTCTCATAATGAAGTACAAGTGAGGAAGAATGGTAGATTAAAAGATTAACTTTTAAAAGTATCTAACGGGGGCTGGAGTGGTGGCTCAGCGGTGGCTCAGCAGTTGCAACACTTGCCTAGCATGCCCAAGGATCCAGGTTTGAACCCCAGCACCATGTAGACAACAAAGTGTCAGAGCAATGAGAGTCACATGGAAAACTGAATGAAATTGATTCTTTCCTTCTCTCTCACTGTCCCTCTCTCTTTAAAAAAATAAAAAAAAGTATCTAATGGCTGTTGGAGTGGTGGCTCAGTGGCTGGAGCACATAACTAGCATGTGCAAGGACCCAGGTTCAAACCCCAGCACCACATACACAACTAAGTGTTTGAAAAATAAAGTCCAGACTAAAAACTAAAGTTGATTCTCTGTTTCTCTCGCTCGCTCTCTCTCCCTCCCTAAAAAAAAAAAAAAAAAAAAAAGTATCTAATGGCCTCCTATTTATATACTCAAAGGAGTATATAAAGCACTCCTATGGCCAAATGATTCATCTGTTATCAACCTGGCCTGAATTTTTATTTTCCTCCCAGCTTATATTACCAATCACTTTCTAAAAAGTTATCTTCCTTCCATTCCATATTAGAAAGTTAGACAATAATGACTAAAACTGACATATCTAGAAATGACATTAATAACCATGTCATATAGATATATAGTTCAGAAGTTAAGTACCAAAAGGAAAAACTAAATTAGTTAAAAATAGTTTTCTTGTGTGGGCCAAGAAATTGCAATATAATAAACCTTTTGCTATCATTTTACTAATTTTAAAAAGTCATCTTCTTTCTACCTATATGATTCTGATTTCTAGCTCTCTGGCCTCCTAGTCTTTTCCAAAGATTAAGTTATTCTTAATAGGAACTATAGTACTATTTTAGGAACATTGTTTTAGTGAGAAAGAATATTAATGAAAATGGAATATATAACAAAATCAAGAGCAATAAAAAGGTTAAAAATAAGTGAAATTGAAATCTCAAATAAGTGTGTTTGATGGGTCCTTGAGTGCTCTGTCTTCTTAAATTTTATATAATGAAATCTCAAACATGTACAGTAGCCATAAAGAATTGTTTTTTCTTTTATTGGTCTCTCCAAGTTTGAACACACCTAGGTGCAAAATCAAGCATAAAGATAAAATCGTGAGGATAATCATGAGGATAATCTTTAGTTCTTTCCTGAGCTAACCCACTGAATCCACTTTCCCCTGAAACATTCATTAGTGATTCACACCTCGCTGTCATCAAATATGACTCCACTTATAAAGATAAGGAAAGAAAGTAAAAGGATCAGGGCAAGAATTGCCAAAACTGAACTCAGATGTCTGCTTAGCCATGAACTGAAACCACTAAAACCTGGGAATTGTCTGAGTAGCAATTGTGCACATACATAACTGACAATAATGGTATCAAATGGGATATAATGATCCCTTACAGGATGATCTGCCAATGAAGACTAAGCTTTGTAAAAATATAACAGAAAGCAGGAGCTTTGGAGTCAGACAACCCTAGGTTCAAAGCTTGATTCTACTACTTATTCTCTGAGTAACTTCTATTATTATGGTGGTGGTGCTGGCAATGTTGATGCTGGTTGTGGAAGTGGGGTTATTACTGGTAGTTCGATAACCATATAAGGGCACAATTTGCAGTACCAAAATAATGTTAAATAACCTCTCAGTCCACCAAACATATTGAATGCTTCTGTCTATATATAATCTTAAGTTGAGTAAGCCAAGACTTATCCTTTCGGTGATGTTGACATTGTTTGACATCAGTAAACACTGTAATAATTTTCAATATTAATTCATCTCCTTATTTCCTATGGAATTGCAAACCTCACTGTAACTGTGCACCCAATTAGTAGAGTGGGATGGGAGGATCAGAATTACACAGATGAGGAACAGATCCATTTATTTTTATTTGCTTTCTTATACCTGTTAAACTTCAAGAACAGAATTAATTACCCACATGGGTATATGTTATTCCCTCTCATTGTATCATATTGTCTGTCTTTCCTCTCTTAAAATGTCTTAAAGTTTTCCTAGCACACAGTACTGGACTCAGAGCCTATAATTGTCTTTTATCACCTGCCATGTTTCTACACTGTTTGACAGCATTCATTCATTGAACAATTTATAGAATGTAATATGTATCAAACACAATGCTCAGCTATGGGGATAACCAGCAGTTAATAAGCCATGGTACAGTGCTTGACCTCATGAAGCTTACTGAAGAGTTTCAAGGGAAGATCAATATTAAATGATTATACAAAAAGTCAATTCACAGGGCTGAAGCAGTGGCTCAGCTGTTATGACACTTGCCTGGCATGCACAAGGATGGGGTTCATGCACCACGTACATAACAAAGTGTTGGAACAATGAAAGCCAAATGAAAAACTAAGTTTAAAAAATGATTCTCACTTTCTCCCTCTCTCTCATTGTCCTTCTTTCTTAAAAAAAAAAAACAGTCAATTCACTAACAACAAATAAGGTTAGATAACAGACATCATTGAAGGAGAATAGCAGGAGATCCGCCCTGTGGAGGTCTGATGAGCCATCACCTGAGGAATGGCAAATGGAGACAATTTTCCTATCTTCACATTTCCTGCCATTGACATCATCCCCGCAGTAAAACACAACAATGGGACGTGGATGATGCCACTTGGGTCGGGCAGTAAATGTGCTTGTAGAGTGAGTTAATGAAATAATCATATTGCCATATGACAACTTTTCCCACTCTCTAACACTGTACTTGCCTTTTGGGAAATGGCACAAATTATTTATTTAATGCACAGAAGAGGCCTGTTTGTTTCTGGAGAAGAGCTCAGGTTGATGTCTCTATTAGAACCGTATGGCTCACTCCCTTTTCATCCTCTTAAGGGGAAAAAGTCAAGTTGGAAATACTGAAAGTCTCTCCTCTTTCTGGCCCTTGATAGAGACATATCCCTACTCAAACATAAAGCCTTAATCAATAGTGCAGAAATGTGGGGGGTTTGCAACTTTGTGCATTCCTAAGACTCTAATATTGATCTGGAGGGTAATTTTTTTTATTAAAGGTACCATAGCTTTCTAAAATATATATCCTTCTTCAGAGTTCATCAAACCTCATTTAATTGACTAGCTAGTATAGGAAAGAAGTGTGTGCCAGCAGAGAAGTTAGTGCAAATCCTTCATTCAAAATTATTAGGTTGGTTGGTTGGTTTTTTACTTTTCAAGCATGGAAAATATGTATTCCTAGATATCCACAGAGTAGCTACTCTGTTTGGATATTTTTGAGAAACCCTCTTGATTTATGTGCCTTCTATAGACCAGGGTTTTCAGTTTTGCATTTTTATAATTCTCTCCTTTTTCCTAAGCTACTACCTTTGCCCTGATCCTTTCATCTTCCATCTCATGATGCCTCCCTCAACCATGATATTACTGTCCTTTTTCCTCCCATTTCATGTTTCATTGAATTGCTACAGAAATTAAATGTAATTGCTTCTCAGCCTTTTAGCTAATATCAAATGTAGAAATAAAATGGAGTTCCACATGAGAACAAATCAACATAGAGTAGAAGAATTACAATTTTATCAAGCACCCAAAAATGACAATGAGAAGAAATTGGTATTTACAATAGCTGTCCCTGTGTTCTTGGGGGGCAGGAGTAGAGTTAAGGTTTACCACATACATATAAGGTAAAACCAGACCAAGTATGTTTAATCCCTTCCAAATAGAGATGATCAAGATGAAAAAGAATACTGGGTTGTGCGTAAGATTGTCCACCATAAACTCAAACTACATTGTTTAGATTGTGACACGTTCCATTTACTATGTGTGTGACCTTGGTCAGTGTGAGCTAATTTCTCTGTGGCTCAGTTTCCACATTAGTAAAAAGTATTGACTTCATCAGTTTGTTCTATAAAGTATATAAATTAAACAGATATAAAGTACTTAGAAAGTCTGGCACATAGTCAGCATGCAACAAATGTTAGTGATTATTATGACAGATTCCAAATAGCAGAAATCTAAATCTTTCTTTTCTGAACTAACTCTGGAAGGAAATCAAATCAAATGCCTTGGAAAACTGTACCCACATTTTCATATAGTCTTACTGATCATCATTTAGACATAAAGGACTCTACAGAGGGTACTGTATCTTTATAGTTAATGAAAAGAATAATAATAAAGGTAACCCTTTTGACCTAGCAATAGCTTTTCTGGGAATTTTTCCTAGAAAATATTTACCCAAGTCAACAGAAAGAGAACAAAAGAATATCACACAAACATATAGTGTGCACTTTTGCTGACAGTTATAAAATAAGAAATTTGAAAAGTACCTGAGAATCCATTAATACATCATTTCAGCTATTCACAATGTCATGTTAAGAAAAAGCAGTAAGTTGCAGAAGGGTAGGTCAAGTATGATTCCATTTTCATTATATAATTTTAAAGCTATACAACATATACATACATTCACACTATATCTCTGTTTTTCTAACCTAAAAAATCTTTTTAATTAATATACCACATGTATTTTCAATAAGCTACACATGAAGCACTATGAAATCCACTCAGATGTTTCATAGATAAGAAGATGGGCCCTTTAAGGTGTCCCAGGTAAAAGTAATGAAACCTGTCACTCAGCACTTCTCACATTCACATCAGATTCACCTTTGGGTAAATCTGAAAAGCACACACAAGCTAATTCATCCCTTGCTGGCCCACCCACACTTTATTCATACTCTACCTCTGCCCTGACCAGAACACAAACATCATGGGTGGCAAAAAAGAGTGAGATCCAATAGAACATCCAGAAACTGGTCTGATGAGGAAAAGAAATCTATATTGACACAAGAGCCTGCCAACACCAAATACCCTACTCAAAGTCGGCCATTCCCTTTCCAGCACCTTGCTGCTGAAGGGACCTGGGGATCTGGTGTTTGAAGGGGAAGCTCTTTGCCAGTCCAAGTAAGTGGCTGGGGGAAGGCACCATGCAAACCATCACTTCAGTTTTGGAGTATGTAAAACCTCAATTTGGCATTTGAAATCCGCAGCTTGCCTTTGAGAAACATCCCAGCTTTTCAAAAAGCTTTGAGTAAGTGGGAGCAGGGGATCAGTGGTGTTGATTAGTCTGTTTATTTAGCTAATAAAACTAAACTGTTTTTTTAGGCACAGTAGTTGGTTTCTTTGCCAGTGTAAACAGAAAATTGGATTCATTGTGTTTAGACATGCCCTTTCATTCAGGTCACAGTTGTACATTCGTAAATCTTTTTATCATATTTAATATCTATGCAGATGCTGTGTGGCTACATGTTTATATTACTTGTTCCTTAAAGAGAGAGAGAGAGAGAGAGAGAGAGAGAAGGAGAAGGAGACACTGAGTCAAGGATGTGTTTGCCTAACATTCCAAATTTTAATTGGGTCTTTTCCCATAAACCTAGGTGGTGGTGTGTGGTTTCTTTATCTTATAAATACTATAGTAACCAGTGAAAGAAACTTTTCACGAAATCCATTTTTCATCATTTGATGGCCTAAAATTTGCACTTAAATTCTGAAAAATATGGCTTTAAGTCAAATGGGTGATAGTTTCCCTGGCACATAAGGTTTTTATTTTCCTCTTCCCACCATTGCCTTCCTCAGAAACACTGGTGAGCAGGGAAGCTGTCAGTGTTTCATCACCTGTCCCTTGGCAAAGCCTTCTCCTGGCAAGACTCTTAACACATGTAGTATAACATCCAAATGGCAAGGACAAAAGGCAAACTAAGGAGCACATGATCCAAAGATTAGACAGTCTTTTAATAAACAAAAATCAGTTGAAAATAATGTACTGAGTTAATGTAATTAGAATATGACATTCCATTCCAAATTTCCTAATTTCAGAGCTTCACATTTGCACATTGTAATGTATGCAAAAGGAACAAAGTCAAGTTATACTAAATTTTTGTCCTTTTTGTATACAAAATATACAAATACACAAAATCTAGATTATTTAATTCAAAAATAAACATTCCAACGAGAATTTTGCTTCATACCATGCAAAGTTATTTTCCAACTATCAGTTGGATCTTGTTATAAACACATTAATATATATTATATTTATTATATATTATATATATTTATTATATATTATATATATTATATGCTTACATTATTCCAATACTCCTGATTTGTTTTTTCATCTGGTCTTGTTTCCCTGACAGTTGTGTATATGGTGCTGAGGTTCTAACCTGGTCCTTGCACATCCCAGGCAAGAGCTCCAACCACTGAGCCACCACTCCAACCCAATACTCCTGATTCTAAATGGTATGGCTTAATCATATGCACTACTAAATTTAGATTGTCATTAGTGTCTAATAATTTATATCATTACTCCAACTTTTTTATTTTTTTAAGAGAGAAGGAGAGAGTGAGAGAGAGAGAAAAAAAACTAAGTTTTTCTTTTTTAATTTTTCATCTTGCCTTTGTTTCTCTGATACTTAGTTGTATAGGTGGTGCTGGGATTCGAACCCAGGTCCTCACACATGCCAGGCAAGTGCTCCAACCGCTGAGCCACCGCTCCAGCCCCTTCTTTTTTCTTTCTTTTTCTTTTTTAAAGGGAGAAAGACAGTGAGAGAGAGAGACAGAATCAATTTTTATTGAGTTTTTCACATGACTTTCTTTGCTCTGACACTTAGTTGTGTACATGGATGCTGGGGTTTGAACCCATGTACTTGCACATGCTGGGAAAGCGCCATAATTTGCCAAGCCACCGCTCCAGCCCCCCCTTCTTTTTTCTTTATGGTGGTTTAGCTATAAACAAATCCTCATCTTGGTTTCAAGAATTATTACAGAAATCAGTTGAACTTCACAATTCAAGTTTGCAGATCTTTCATAATTGCAGGTTGGAGTAAATATTTACATCTACAAATTAAGGAATAAGGAAGTAAACAATCCATGAGTTATGTAGCCATAATTATGCTATTTAGACAAATGCTGGGAATGAACAGCTTCCTTTCTTCCTTTCTTGAACATGAAGCATTTACTTTATCCATGCTAAATCTCAATTTAGTATAACTAAGAAAAATGATAATAAATCATTTTGCAAAAATAAAACTGCTAACCATGAGCCGAATAAACCTATTAATTAAAGCCATTAGGGTTGGGAGCAGAAAGGAAATTTCACCTCAGCATTGCTAGAATAAGGCCCAAAATTACTGCTGGAAATCCACAGGAGAACACTAGTGATAGCAAAGATGGTTTTACTCTAAGCCTAAAATTGTTCAAGGACTCTTATGTCTCTTCTGATAAAATGTTTTTATGTCAGTTGCCTAATAATCACAATGTGTATGCTTGTTTGGACATAGCCAGCTGCTCTCAAAATTTAATCTGTTTTTATATCAATAATCAGTATTAGTCTGCTGTGATTAAGCCCTATGGTTTTTACCTGTAAAAACATGCCATGTGTACGTGAGGTGTACACCTAACTATACACAAAGTGAAAAAAAAAGTGCTGAAATTTTCGTTAGCGCTACAGATTAAAAAAAACAAAAACAAAAAAAAAACACCTCATTTACCTCATCAGACTGCAATCAGGTGTCAAGAAGCCTTTATGAGGTTCACCAACATCTCCAACCAAAGCAGAAGAGAACAGGCTATAAGGAAACTAACTCCCCACCACAGCAGTTCATTGGCAGCACTCTACGGAATTACAAGTCACAGAGTTGGCCTGTTGAGACAGTGCCTCATCATTCCCACAAGTCCAAAACTGGGCTTTTATGGATAATAGCAAAGAAACATAATAAGGAAGGGCAGACTGGGCTCCTGTTTATTAAATTAATGTGTGAAAAGTCAGCAAAGATCATGTGTATTCTTGTAAATTCTGTACTGACTGCTCTATAAAGAATCATGATGTGCCAGGTTTATGCATACATTTATTACCAAAAAATGCAAAGAAAGGCTTCTGATACCTGCAAGACCAAATGGACTTAAACACACACACATACACACACACACACACACACACACACACAGAGTCATTTATTCTAATTCAAACACTTAGAATGTCCCCCACAATCAAACAGATAATTCTTTTTTTATTTGTTCCACACAGTCTTACATATTGGAGGGCATCATTGTTACATATTCGTGCATACATGCATATTGACATAGTTAAGGCCAATCCTAGTCCAGGATCTCCCCAATTCATCCATTCCCCAATCTTATGTCTCCTCTGTAATACCCCATGCTATAACTGGAAATGAGCATACACATATATATTAATTTTTGAAATTTCTGAGTTTGTCTGCCTGCCTGTGTATAGTTAAGTTTCTCATGGGAATGGAGAGTTCCCAGTAATGATAACCCCCTTTATTCCTCCCTCCCCACACTGCCTCCCTCCCTCCCTCCTCCCACCTTCATAGTTATGGTTCCCCCAGTTTATGTGAAATTTCAACTACAGTGAGTTTATTACTAAAACTTAGCTAACTTTTATCCGGTTTCAGGATTTACTCTAGCTTCCACATATGAGAGAAAGTATTTGGCCCATAAGTCTCTGTGTCAGAGAATTCTCATGAACTCATGCCATGAAACAATAAAGGAAAAAGATAGAAGAAATGTTTTCATATCACGGAGCTTCCCCTTAATCATGACTACCAGCTCCATACCTTTAGAACACCTCAAATAGGAAACCAATGATGTTTCGTCTTTGTTTTCTTTTTTTTTAATAATTAAACACCTTTTTACAGTCTAAAATGAAGATACTATAATTCAAACTCTAATCAAGAAAAAAGTAATATTCCCAGGTGAAACCCAACAAAATTATTTCCATCTTCAAAACTCAAACTGTTTAACATATAGAATCACTGGAAGGGTCCATGAGAAGTCATCTGTGTTGGTGGCTTTCAAAATTTTGAACCACTGTGCACACCCACATACACACATACAATCAATAATAATAACAATAACAATAACAAATGCTACAAAACAGTAATTCTCCTTCCCTCATAAAAAGCTCTCTGATGTTTCTATCCCACTGTACTTTCAAGTGCTCATTAGGGTCTACTAAAGGGATAATGTGACCCACTAGGTGGGTTATAACCCACAGTTTGAAATATTAGGCTATATTACAGTCTTTGGGAATTTAAAAAAATGAAATGATCTATGGATGAAATTCAGGGTTTTCTCTTTTTCATTTTCAAAATGGGCTCATATTAGAGATTAATCTTTTCCATAATGTGAATCATCAAATTTTCCTTCACAAATATAAAAATAACAATATTCAATTATTTACAACCATATTCTTTAATTAGCATAGATTTGCATTTTTCCCAGTTTCTTTTTTTTTATATACCATATGACCTTCCTGACCTTGCCCACTAATGTATTCTATCATTCTACCTCACCTTGGAGTGTTATTACACTATGTTATGGTTTGGATGAAAAGGGTCCCGCAAAAGCTCATGTGAGATAATCCAGGAAGGCTGAGGTGAAAGGATTGGGTTATGAGGACCTTAATTCAATCAGTGAGTTGATCCCCTTATTGGGATTAACTGGTAACTGTAGGCTGATAGGGTGTGGCTGGAGGAGGTGGGTCATTGGGGGCATACCTTTGGAGTATATATTTTATATCTGGCGAATGGAGTCTCTTTCTGCTCCCTAGAGCCAAGCCTTACACCATGATGTTCTACCTCCTCCCAAGCCCCAAGGAAAAAAGCTGGCCTTCTATAGACTAAGACCTCTGAAACCATGAGCCCCAAAATAAACTTTTCCTCCTAAAATTATTCTTGTCATGTCTTTTAGTCACAGCAATGAAATAGCTGACTAAAACACACTATTTATTATTTTCTTCCTGTTTCCTTTCAACTAAGTCCAACAGACATTTTCATAATGATTTCCCAATTCTATCAACCTCAACTGTTAATAACTTACCCAGAGTTCTTGGCACTTATGGGCCAAGTGCTGCTATGATAATTCCTTTTTATGCCTCTCTTCCTTTCTCTGAAATATATCATGAATTTGACCAGTAATTTCTTATGCAGTGTATGCCACATAGCTCATTTTGTTTGCCCTAACTCTCATAGTACTTGCAAATTAAAGATTCCACACTATTCCCATGATCAACATTCTTTCCCTCCTTACAGCATGCCTACTAGGTGTGCTTCTCATTGCAGAATCAGCATTCCTCCAACCAGCCCTAACTATCACACCCTCATGATGCCTTGAGGAACCACAGGCATAAGCTCATTTCCAGGGAGGTAAAAGGGTCATTACAATTCTATAGAGGCAAACATCCTTGAACCAATGCAAACCTTCACAAATGTCCCTCATTTTGGCTATCTTCAGTCCCTGACTTCAGACTGATATGGACCCATGAGAGTTCATCTCTCCTGAAAAGAATACCCTAATCATACCGCACTCCAAAGCCATAACTCTGTTAGGTCATGATAGTTCTGAACAAAAAACCAAGAGTACAATATTGTTTTGTTCACTCAACTGCCTCATCACCCTTTCATGTGTGCTAGACCAGACAGGTGTCTGTTGATGCTCCCACATTACACACTGCCCATCCTGATTATATGCTTCCAGCCTACTGGTGCCCAGAGCAAGAGCAGGAACTAGAGAGTCAATGAGAGGCATTGGGAGTTAATGAGTAGGCATGCTAACACACTTCAGTGTCTTTACTGGCTACTGATCAATGGAGTGATGGGGACTCTGACCTTTTTCTTGCATAGACTTTGTTATTTTTTATTTCCAACATGGATGGAAACAACAACAACAACAACAAAAATCCAAGACATATTGACTGCCTATTTTCTTCCATGCCAAGTGCTAAAGATATGTATTATCTCATTCAGTTCTCACACACTCTCTACAAAAGGCTTTGTCCTTCATTTTACTGATGAAGAAGCTAAAACTTAATGAGGCAAATGACTAGCCCACAGTCACACATTTTATAGATGGAGGAACTGGGATTTAAAACCAAATTTTTGTGTTCTCCACTACCTAGTGCCTCCAGGAAACCCATCCTTGTCCTCCAAAATGACCCTGTTCTGGGGATAAAAATAATTAGCCTCTTTAGTTAATGAAGGAGTCAATGAAGTATGTTTTGTAGTATAGAAATGAGGTAGGGAGAAGGGAAAAGTGAAGGTGAAATGAACATAGAAAAAAGCTCAAATAAATTGTGAAGTGAGTCTACCCTTAGGTAAATATTCCAGAGTGATCTTGCACACATGTAGCAATATATGGTTGTCCACAGTGTCTTGCAAAAGAAATAATGGAACAACTCCAAATGCCCACCAAGAGTAAAATAGGTAACTATATTGTGGCATATTCATACAATGGATTCTTAAATATACAGAAAAATTATGAACTACAAATGTACACATTAACATGAATGCTTCTCAAAAACATAATCTTAAGTGAAAGAATCAAGGCTCACAGAGTAACACATAACCACTAAGAATCTCCCAAATGTAATATTGAGCAAAAAAAAAGTAATAGAAAAATGGATACATATGATTGCACATATAGATAAATTTCAAAAAGTAGGGGAAAATATATGCTCTATTATTTATAAATCTATATGTATTAAAATCAAAGAAAATATTAACATGAAATTTAGAATAATGGCTATTTCTGGGAGATGAAGAATGCTGTAGGGGACGGACATATAGTCTAGATCTTTAGCTAGTTGATAAAAAAGTGTTTGTACATTATATTATTTTCTTAAACTGCATATATACACATTATACCCTTTATACATATTTTTAGAGTTTTTACATTTTTCCAAAAGAAATATTTCTTAAGCAGGAGTGGTGGATCAGTGATTGGAGTACTTGCTTGGCATGAGCAAGGACCCAGGTTCAAATCCCAGTACCACATACACAACTATGTGTTAGAGAAACAAAAAACAGATGAAAAACTAAATAAAATTGATTCTCTCTTTCTCTCTCTCTCTCACTCTCTTTCTCTCTTAAAAAATACACACACACACACACACACACACACACACACATACACACACACAAGAATACTCAGGTGTAGGGATAGAGGAATTAAAAATAGGAGAAAAGGTGGCATTAAAAAAAAAAGAGTAAGACATAAATGTACAAATGACAAAGGCTGTGTCAGAGAGAAAACATGAAGCTTCACCAGAGATTTCCCTCCAGAAGACGGTTAGCTCAGCAGAACAAGAGAACTTCACCAGTCTATCCCCCAGAGAAGTGCTCTAAACAAGTGAGATTAGTAAGCCACAAAACTTGCCCCTTGGTATAATGCATTTGTTGTTAAAATGAGTAAGAAGTTTGTTATTAGGAATGAATGGGTAAGTCAAACACTTGGAAAATGTTAGTCATATGTTGTAACAGTGTGTTTCTGTTTGAATCCTCAAATTTTTTCAAGCAACCCTTATTTTTATATAGATACAATTTAAACAGGATAGGGGAGCAATATTTTTAGTCCATGAACCAAACTGAGTAGACCCTAACAAATGCATTTCAGGCTGAATTTACTTGCTCTTCCAGACTCTCAAAGAATGTGCATGTGTACCTGGTGTGAGTGTGTGTGTGTATGTGTGTGTGTGTGTGTGAGAGAGAGAGAGAGAGAGAGAAGGAGAGAGAGAGAGGGAGAGAGAGAGAGAGAGAGAAGAGAAGGAAGGAATTACAGAAGTTACATTTAAATATAAAAACACAGCACAGGGCTGGAGCGGTGGCTCAGTGGTTACAGTGATTACCTGCAATGCACGAGGACACATGTTCGAACTCCAGCACCACCTATACCACGTAGTATCAGAGTAATGAAAGCCACATGAAAAACTAAATAAAATCAATTTCCTCTCTCTCTCTCTCTCTCAGAAGCCCCAAAGCACTCTCACCTCTCCTTTTGATATCTGTGCACTTATTTGAAGAGTTTGCTAGTCAGATGCCATTGATTGGATAAGGCAAAGGATTTCATTTTTTAAATCATCTTTTCTGCTTGTCATGCTGAATGGCAGGACCTTTACAGTATTTTGCAAATTGAATTTACCTATCCATTTAGGTAACACACTTAACTGAGTTTTCATTTGCCTTCTGCTGACTAAAAAAGGCTTTTTGTATTTACTGGCTCAGTTCACTGCCCACACATGGGGGAATCAGGGTGTTTACATATCACTATTTCTGGCTGGACCTAAACCTTAGGTCCCAAAGGAACAGGACTCGAAGACCATCTCCATTTATGAAAAGGACATCTATGTCCCTATCTACAACTTACCATATGGCTCTTGGTTCTCCCCAGAAACTAGTTATTACCTCCCCATTCCCCAAACTTGAATTTAGTTCTTCTGTTTCCAGATACTGTGTTTACCTAGGCAACATTACTAGGTACAAAAACTGTTTATATACTCCAAGGATTTTCAGGGCTTAACATTTACTTTCATAACAATACCTAATATTAACAACAAATTTTCTTTTTCAGCCATAAAATGCAAGGACTATTGAAGCATTAAAATGGTTTATGGACAAACACTATAGATAAGTATTTATAAGTACATATATTCATATGACATAGGAATTCACACTGAATCAAAGAGCAATTAAATTAAGCCAGATGTCTAATTGGATTTTGGGGTTCCATTTGATGAATCAAAAAATAATGCCATTATTGAAAGTAGGCCAGTAAAACTCTGGCCCTACCTGCATTTTCATACTGCTAAAAAGAGAAAAGCCATTAGTGAACAGTGAATCTCATCCAAACCTATCAGCAAAATTGATAAAACCAGTTCAAAGCTAAGCCTTAGAAGGTAAAAGGTGGTCATTGCCCCCTTCAATTTCCATCCATATGGAGCACAGGCCAACATGCAGTTGGTGCTCAACAAACAATTTTTTGAACAAATAAATAATGGGAAACAAAGTAGAAAGTTCCTCCATACCTAAGGGTAGTTTTTAGATTTCAGACTCACACCTGATAGTTAGAGGACTCCTCTAGCTTGATCCAGTAACTGAAGGATTTTAATGCTCTCATACTCAGTGCTTTCTTTCTTTCTTTCTTTTTAAGAGAGAAGGACAGTGAGAAAGAGAGGGAGAGACAGAGAGAATTAATTATTATTGAGTTTTTCACGTGGCTTTTGTTGTTCTGACACTTAGTTGTGTACGTGGGTGGTAGGGTTTGGACCCGAGTACTTGCGCATGCCGAGCAAGCACCATAATGGCTGAGCCACCGCTGCAGCCACCATACTCAGTGCTTTTAACATACAAAATGTATGACTTCCTGATCCCTGCTAAAAAGAGCTTATTTCTATGACGTTTGTGAACCAATGCTCCAAAATCACATGAGAAAGGAGCCAAGGAAAAGACTCTGCTGCTTAAAGGCTTTTCCAATAATTTGGGGGCTCCACTTATAATTTTCTCATTAATTCTGAGTCTTTTTTTAGGCCCTTGGTTTTCAACTAATAATAATAATACTGAGTGCCTCCCTGCCATCTTCTAAAGAATCAGTAAGAATTATCAATAAAGGGAACAAAACCTTCTGATTAAACTCACTGATTTCATATTACATCTTTATTCACCTACTCCCTTTTATGTCAGCTTCTTGGGTCTGAAGCTATTTCTCCTTAGGTCCTCAGAAAATTAATTCCTTTAGATGGTTAGAAGACCCAGCTTTCTTTTAGACAAATCCAAGACTTGTTTCTGAGGTCCAGAAGAGCCCTGAGAGACCCAATGGGAGAAATTCTACACCAAAGAGAAATGCAGACACAAAGGGAAGAAGAGCTCCATCCTCAGAGATTTTCTATAATGAAATCATAAACATTGATGTGCTGCCTCACACAACCGTTGCTGTACAGTACAGGACAAAAGCAGAGAACAAGGAAGAACATCAGTCAGTGGTAAGGTTGACGACATCTAAAATCCTTTCCCTTCCTGAGTTTCCGCAATTCCAGGAGTGGTCTCCCAGCATCAGGAAATGAGCTTCTGATTCTAGTCACTTGTCTGCACTACCACTACCCCTGGAAAGGGGGACATCGCAGAAATAAATGAGTCTCTCTCATTGGCAGCTTTTTTGAGACCAGCCTAGTTCCCTGTAGAGTCACTGCTTGTGAGAAGTACTTGATCCTCCCTCAGGACAACCAGGCCAGACCAGTCCATTACCAAGCACATGGAGTTCAGCCAAAATAAACCAGGCCTTAGAAATTTGGAAAACAGCTATTTTTCTGTCTACAAAGCAAACAAATCGTTGCAGTGCCTCTTTAGGCCCCCTCCTCAGAAGACTCAGTCTAAAAAACCATGAAATCTCACTTGATTTAATTCTGCATCCTGAAATAGAATGTTCCATGTCATGATACTATAAATTAACTTCATATTCTGTCAATTGAACTCCTGGTGTGTTTAAGTCAAGCCCCATTTGTTTCCTATTTCTTCTTGGTCTGACTCCACTCCATCAGAGCACAGTGGCAGAAAAGCCCAAGTGCTTGGTCCAGGGAAGAAGTGCAAGGAGAAAGGAAGGAAAAGCTTCGCTGTGGTGTGTGGTTTGGTCGCCCAGCATTGACCTTGGCATCCATCTCTCTGGCTGCATTTTACTCAGTGACTATCCTCAACCACCACCTCTGGGGAGAGTTAGGGGAAAGGCAGACAGAGGTGAGGAGAACAAAAAAAGGGGGAGGCATGAAAAGCAGAGGGGAGACAGAAGGAGTAAACAGAAGATGAGAAAGAGGAAAGAAGAACGAAGAAAAATATGAAAGGAGAGCAAGAGAAAGCTTCTTACTGACAATAGAATCATACAATGCCCAATCCTCTTTGTAATTCTCTCCTGAAAAAAATAAAGTTTGCTCCTTTGGAATGATTGGGGAGAGCTGAGTTAGTTCATACTACCATATTTCCAACTGCTAGATATCATCTCCAAAGAGAACGGGAAGGTGCCACAAAGAGGCTGAGACTCAGATTGTCACCTCTTCTTTGTCATGGGGAGATGAGGGACATTGATGACATCACTGAGGTATTATTTTCTCTAAAGCAGAAGGCAGCAAGGCCCTCCTTATCTGAGTTTTAATGCCACAACTACTTGGAAATGGTCGCCACAAGGTCCCAATAATGTTACCTCAGCATATCTCCAAGCAGTTCTCTTTCTCTTCTGAAGTTTGATTGCTTCCTATTCCTTTTAGGCACAGAGTTTAGTTTTAATTTTAATGTTCTTTGATTTTACTAAAAGGAAGCTACTGATGAGGTCCATGCATAACTGGCCAACTAACCGAGCTCTGCATTAGAGCTTATACTGCTTACTGTGAAATATATTATAGAGTTTTTATGAATTGGGTCTAGTTGTAAAATAATGACTAGCTATCATTTATAGAAGTTTCCTTACTCCTTTATGACTAAGACCTGACCTTATCATAGACACACACACATACACATATGGGAGCATGTATAATGCAATTTTATTTTATTTTTTTACTTCAAATTTTTAACATATTTTATTAAGAAATTGCAATCATAAATGCATTTAAAGTAACAATATGACATGCATATAGACTTAAACCAGGATTACCCCCTAGATCCTGATCATCTCTCCCTCTCCCCTCCCCCACCTACTCTATCCCGCCTTCCCCACCACCACTACATACCTATGATTACCCTAGATTATGTGTTACTATGCCTTTCTTGGGTCTAATACATGAGATTAACTACGTTTCAAGCAAACCTGAGTTTAGCTCCAGCTTCCAAAACAACTGAAAACATTCAACTCTTCACTCTATTGGTTTGGCTAACTTTGCTCAGCATGATTTCTTCCATAGCCATCCATTTACATTCAAAGGCTGAAATTTCATTGTTTCTAATTGCTGAGTAGAACTCCATGGTATGTATGTATGTATGTGTATCCACAGTTTTTGGATCCATTCATCCAATGAGGGGCATCTGGGTTGGTTCCATAATTTAGCTATTATAAACTGAGCTGCTATGAACATAGATTTTGCTGTGTCACTGTAATGTGCTGATTCTAACTCCTCTGGGAAAATACCCAGAAGAGGGATTGCTGGATTATATGGTAAATCCATCCCTAAATTTTTGAGGGTTCTCCACACTGCTTTCCAGGGGTGCTGTACCAGTCTGCAGTTCCACCAACAGTGTGCTAGTGTTCCTATCTACCCACAATGCTTCCAGCATCTGTTATTGTTTATATTCTTCATTTTTGCTAATCTGACTGGAGTGAGGTAAAATCTTAACATGGTTTTCATTTGCATTTCTGATTACTAGTGATTTAGAGCACTTTCTCATGTATTCATTGGCTTGCTCAATGTCCTCTGTTGAGAAGCTGCTCTTTAGCTCTTTGGCCCATTTATAATTGGACTGTTTGTGTATTTGATGGTAAGGTTTTTGATGATTTTATAAATTCTGGATATTAGTCCCCTGTCAGAAGAACCACAGGCCATGATTATCTCCAATTCTGTAGGATCTCTCTTGACAATTTTGACCAATTCCTTGGCTGTGCAAAAGCTTTTTAGCTTAATGGCATCCCACTCATTGATTTTGATCTTTAATTCTTTCACTTTAGGAGTCTTGTTGAGAAAGTCTTTGCTGACTCCCAAATGCTAGAGTGTTGGTCCTAACTTTTCTTCCAGCAGTTATATGGTAGCTGGTTTGATTCCTAGATCCTTGATCCATTTAGATTTGATTTTTGTGCAAGGTGAGAGGTAAGGATCTGCAAGTGGCTGTCCAGTTTGTACAGCACCATTTGTTGAATAGGCTGTCATTCCTCCATGTTATATTTTGACCCCCTTTGTCAAAAATCAGATATTTAAAGATTTGTGAGTTTGTTTCTGAGTCTTCTATCCTATTCCATTGGTCTTCATTCCTATTTTGATACCAGTACCATGCTGTTTTTGTTACTACAGCTCTATAGTATAGTTTTAGCTCTGATACTGTGAATCCACCCGTTTCGTCTTTCTTGCTTAATAATGTTTTGGCTATTCTGGATTTCTTGTTGTTCCAAATGAATTTGAGAATTGCTTTTTCTATATCTATAAAGAATGAAATTGGTATCTTAATGGGGATAGCATTGAAACTGTATAGTGTTTTGGCAGAATGGCCATTTTAATTATATTAATTCTGCATAATATTATGCAACTTTATATTCACCTCTCCTATGTAGTATACAATAAAGATAAATAATAAAAACCAGGAGCTGGAGTGGTGGCTCAGTGGTAATGGAACTTGCCTGACATGTGTGAGGACACAAGTTCAAACCCCAGCACCACATACACAACAAAGTGGTGGAACAACAAAAGCCAAATGAAAAATTGATTTTCTTTCTTTCTCTCTCTCTCTCTCTCTCTCTCTCTCTCTTGCCCTCCCTCTCTCTTTAAAAATAAAATAAAATAAAATAAATAAAAACTATCAGTAAATGCTACTTTATAGTTTAAACTTTTTCTTTTTTCCTTGTGGTACTGGGGAATGAACCCACAGTCTCCTTCATGCCAAGCTAGCACGCCACCACTGAGCCATATCCCTAGCCCTAGTTTAAACTTTTTGATTAAAAAGATGAGAAAAATTAGAAAGTGACTACCTAGCTACCAGTATTCTCTTATTCCTTATTACTCTCCTATTATTCTCAAACATTGAACCCTAGTTTGAAAGCTTTGCTGATCATTAATTCACTTAATTACCTCTAGTTGAGTCCCCACTATAGTATAACAGTATATGTACAAATGGATTCATTAAAAAAACAAAAACAAATGGATTCATTCACTCACTCAATGTTTAGTAAGCAATATATGTTCCAGGTTGTATTCTATTTCTGGGGACACTAATGAGCAAGGAAACAGGTTCTTGAATTCTTGGAATTTATTCTCATGGGGGAACACAAAATATAAACAAGCTTTAAAACTTATGTATTTATGGCATGGTGATTAAGAAGACATTTCTGAAAGTAAATGGATGGCAATGGAAGAAATCATGCTGAGAGAAGTTAGCCAAACCCAGAGACTCAAGGGTCGAATGTTTTCCCTCATTTGTGGAGTCTACAGCAAAACCCAGGCTTGGGTAAAAGGTTGTCAAACTCATGTATTAGACCCAGCAAAGCTGTAGCAATATATAATCTGGGGCAACCATAGATATAGGGGGTCACAGATGGAGGGAAGGAAGATAGAGAGGGATCTAGGGAGATGATCAACAATGTAGCATACTCTTTACCCCCCTGAGAATCCAAATAATACTTATGCAATTATTTAATTCTGTAATATTCACAATCTAAGCATTTGTATTGCTTGTAGGGGCAAAATATTGAAGAATCAAGAAACTAGGGTGTGGGTGATGTGGAAGTAATTTTGGTTTAAGAAAAATTCACCTCATATTGCTACTTTATATGCATTTATGATTGTACAATATCTCAATTCCTTAATAAAATTTTTTGAAAAAAATTCATCAAACCTTCAAAACTGAAGAAGAAGAAGAGGAGGAGGAGGAGGAGGAAGAGGGGGAAGAGGAGGAAGACGAAGACATTTCTGAAGGGGTGAACACATTAGAACTGAAAATGACCCCAAAAGAAGTGAGAGAGATCAAGCCAGGCAAAGCTGTGAGAAGAAGACAGCTCAAAGAAGTAAAGAACAAAAATACAAGCTCTAAAATGGGAAAAATCTTGAAATGCTTGAAGCATGTAACTGAGGAGCACAAATGAGAGAAAGTATTAGTAAGCATGCTTTAAAAGATCTTAAGGGGGGCTGGAGCGGTGGCTCAGTGGTTTCGGCCCTTGCCTGGCAAGCAGGAGGACCTGGGTTCAAACCCCAGCACCACGTACACAACTAAGTGTTGGAGCAACTAAGACCATGTGAAAAACTCAATAAAGTTGATTCTCCCTTTCTCTTTCTCTCTCTCTCACTGTCCCTCTCTCTCTTTAAAAAAAAAAAAAAGATCTTAAGGGCCATGTGTGGTGATGCAACCCATAATCCCAGCAACTTGGGAGACTGAGGCAGGAACATCACAAGTCCAAACCCAGCCTCGGTAACTTAGTGAGATGCTCAGCAACTTAAGTGAGATTCTGTCTTAAAATTAAAAATAAAAAGGATTGAGGATGTAGCTCAGTGGTAAAGCACACCTGGGTTCAATCTTCAGGACCAAACAGCAACAACAACAACAACAACAACAAACCATAAGAGTCTTGCAAACATGGTCCTAGATGCAACAGGAAGTCCTTCAATGTGTTTGAGCAAGGAAGACTTTGGTCTTGGGATTAAACTGAAGGAGGACAAGAATGGATAATTAGGAGTCTTTGCAGTAGTCCAGAGGATAAAATGACTAGAAGTGTCTTGAACTACAGTGATAGGAATGGAGGTGATGAAAATTGTCCATATTTGATACATATTTTGAAAGTGAACCATCAGATATTCATGTTATGAGAAACTAGGAAAGAGAAATCAAGAATGATTCCTATGTTTGGGGGCCTGAACAACTTAATGAAATGTAAATGGTGTCACTTCTTGAGATGGAGCATGCTGGGTCCTTGGTGGGGGAAAACTTTGGAGGGGAAAAAAATCAAAATAATAGGTTTATGATGCCTATTACAAATTGAATAGGAAATCCAAAGCAAATAAATATAGAAATATAGAAGTCATAGAGAAGTCATATTGGAAATATAAATTTCAAAGTCATTAACAGTGATTCCTTTAATCCCATTAAATACTATGATGTACTCACAACAACCAATTTTAAAATGGCCTTACTAAAAAGTCCAAGACACTTAAAACACAGGAAATCGGAACTTTGATTATCCCAGAAAGAATCTGTTGAGCCGGAGTGACCTAAATGGCTCTGGAAAAAGTACCCTCAGTTATAGACATGAAGACACCCAAGGTCAGAAGTAGGCTGGAGCATCCTGAAAGGTGAAAGGCTGGCCTACATGTACCAGAAAGACCTATAGAGTTGAAGCCTCTCCAACCTGAGCATTCAAGCTCCTAGAAATTGCAAGTTTCCCTTACGGACATTAACCAGGGTCTTAATGTGAAAAAATAGTGACACCCAACCCTAAGCACCAGCGGGGGAGCAAGGCAGGTACTGTTAGTAAATGTAGAGTGCCAGCTCTACATGTGGGTAATATGCAGTTTTTCTTTCTTCAATAAAAACTAGAAACACACACACACACACACACACACACACACACACCTCACACAGTTTAGATTTATGATTTGGATTAATCACCACTGATCTCCCAACTGGATGATCCCCTTGAGTTTAGAGAAAGATCAATCAATCATTGACTCATTGATTCTTTACCTATACCCCCTTCACTGGCTCTCCAACACATTCATCAGCCTCTTTCTCTCCTGCAAAACAGAAAATCCAGTTTTGCTGACAGGGAAATTCTAATCACTGTGACAAAAGTGGAAGGATATAGTTAGTCCAGAAAAGAAATGGTGTTTGGATAATCTGTGAACCTTGAGATTAGCTATTCAAGAGAACTTTGCTCACTGACTGTACAGATTCTTAGAGATAATATGAATTGAGTGAGATTAAATAGTGCAGTGATTTCTCAAGCTGGAAAGATAGAAAGGCTTGGTTGGTGTGCCCTTGGTTGTGGCCTTCTTTTCCTGCTAAGGATAGTCCTTTCTCACTCTGCTTACAGTACTGCAAAAAGTTGACAATAACCATGACCACTATTTGATGTGATTGTTACCTGTGTTTTATCTTGTTTGTCTGGACAAGATTTGGGAAAGTGCTTACCCTGAAAACTAAATTAATATATTAAAAAATAATTGATTAGTGAAGCAGCCAGGGAATGGATAATGTTAATATTTTAATAGGGGTGATAACACTGGCCTTCACAAAGAGTTCACTTATTAACCTCTCTGGCTTCATTTTATTCATGTGGTGAATAAACATACCTTCTATTAATCAACTTAACTACCTGGTTTATCATTCCAAGGGCACACTGACATAATGCTTGAAGTCTATCTTTTAGAGCCCTGCTATGACACTGCTAAATATTTTTTTAAAATGAATTTGGCAAATATATCTGTGGAACATTCTTATGGAAAATCTAACAAGATCTATTACGGCTCAATATCAACAAAACAGCAGATCCACAGTGCATTTTTTCTGTATGTCAGGAGCCACCTTCATCAGCTAAAGTATTGGGACCTATTTTGTAAAATTGCTTGATGAATGAAACTTTCTATTAGGGTGGCCCTTTGCCTTTAAGCTTGTGAGCAGAACAACCTAGGAACAAGTGAGTACTCCCCTGCATCAATCCATCAACCCCAACCTCTTTATTCACCTCTTTTTTTTTCTGAAAAATTAGCTCTGCTCTAATCTGTTCCAAGTGGCAGGCAAATTTCTGGCTCTCTCTCAGGAGAATTCAAAACATACATTCTCATGGAAGAATAGTAAGAAAAGCCTCCAGCTATGCATTAGACTTCTTCCCTAGTCCATTGGACTTGAATCTAGTTCTGTTGGTCTCTGGGTCATCAGGATGTGCTCAGTATTGAGTTCCCTAGCCTCAGAGACCTCAACTAAAGGACTTAAGATGAAACTAATGCTAGATTCCAAGGCATTAAAACAGAGTTTGCAATGAACACCTGAACCAGTGCTCACAGAAGGTTTGACTGAACCAGGCTCTAAGGTTACCCATCCAAAGGGACAAGACTATAGGTGAGAAAATAAGGTTCAAGATTTTATGGTTCCCCTAACTCTGTCTCTGCAGCACTGTGAACCAAAGAGAGAAGTACTGAGGGTATGAACACAACCAGAACATCAAAAGCACTGCTTCTGTCAAGTCCAAAATCTAAGTTCTTTAAAGAGACTAGCTGGGCTGGACTTCCAAAAGTCACCAACCCAAGGAACACTAGTACTGTATTCTCCTCTGAGATTCAGTGATGATTGGACAGGATTTAAATACTGCATGATCTCACACATAAATGGAATCTTTTAAATAAATGAACTTATAGAAACAGAGAGTAGGATGATGGCTACCAGGGACCAAGGCAGGTGTGGATGGGTGGGTAGGAAATGTTGGTCAAAGGGCACAAAATTTTTCAATTAGAAAGAAGGTATAAGTTCAAGAGCTCTATTGGCCAACATGGTGATTATGGTTAATAACAATGTGCGTATCGGAAATTAAGAGAATAAATTTTAAGTGTTTCCATCTCAAAAATTTATACGCATATGTGTGAGGTAATGCATAAGCTAATTAACTTGATTTAGCCATTCTGTAATATATACATATTTCAAACCATCATGATGTACACAATATGTATTTTGTCAATTAAAGAAATAGTAAATAGGGCTAGAGCGGTGGCTCGGCAGTTACAGTGCTTTCCTGGCATGCATGAGTACACGGGTTCAAACCCCAGCATCCACAAACACAACTAAGTGTCAGAACAATGAAAGCCATATGAAAAAATCAATAAAAATTGATTCTCTCTAACACTGTCTGTCTCTCTTTAAAAAAAAGAAATATTAAATAAACTAGAGAATAAATAAATACCATGAGACTTAGTTGGCTAAGATCTGAGGCATATAAAAGAACAAACTTGTTTCTCTGTAGTGATTTTTTTAAGAGAGAGGAACAGTGAGAGAGAGAAAGAATCAATTTTATTCAGTTTTCCATGTGGTCTCCATTGCTCTGATATTCCATTGTATTCGTGGTGCTGGGGTTTGAACCTCCATCCTTGCACATGCCAGGCAGGCACCATAAGCTCAGCCACCTCTCCAGTCCTCTCTGTAGTGATTTAAAGGCTTATTGGAAATGAGCAATTGACCTAAGCAACTGTAATCCCAACCAAGCCCTGACCATGGTCCACTGTCATGGTCATCATGGAGGCTTAATCATCCTAGCTCATGCAGCTGAAGGCCCCAGCCTCCACTGTACTTAGAAGAGATGAAGCTTGCTAGCATTCCTGAGGCCCTGCCTAAATTCACCAGCGAACTCTCTAGGCACCATCCTTACCCTATTGGTAAAGAACTTGGGGTCCACAATAACCAAGTCAGCCTGAGATAGTGCAGCCTCTGAAACATCACAGAGGACCAGGGAATCAAAAGTGAGGAATTGCTGAAGTTCCCAGCAGCACCACTAGAACACTTCAGCCATACTAAGGACAGCTGCCAATGAGGGACTCTGCAGTGCCTGGAGCTTCCGTTCAAATAATACTCTTGCATTCAGTGGTACTGAGAGGTGGGAAAGCTAGCTGTGAGGGAAGGTCACAAAGCAGGTAGCAGGATTTGGGTTCAGTGGAGTGAGGTTTAGAACAAGTTTTGGATACCAGAAAGAAACAAGTAATGTACATTTCCTCCTCCTTCACTAAATGGCTTTCTCCCTTCATAGGAAAGGTGACAAGCATTGTGTCACGGTGAAGATCCATGTAATAAAGCAATCTCATCTGGACCTAGATGACAGCAGGAAAAGCAAGACTAGAAGGAGAGTTTCTAGTAACAAAAATTGAACAGACCTGCAGTGACATGGGCAAACAGACCCATAACCCAGGAGTCTGGTGTATAGTTTGAAGCAAACACACTAAATTTCAAATATCCTGGAATCCTTGTTTCCTATCTAAAAAATTAAATAAAAATCCATGTTTTATTCAATAACATATTCACGTTAGCATATATATATATGTATATATATATATATAGTTTATATAAAAATAATGATTGCAAAGAGAATTTTAAAATCTATATTTTTAAGTAAAGTCAACTTTCAGGGAAGATGATTCATGTATGTCTCACAATTCCCCACACTCCTTGGTTGATGTCCATGTAAGTAGGCATATTCAGGCCTCTGTTTGAGACTCAGAAGCATAGTGAAGGGCCAGGATATCTAGAAGGCAGGCTCCAGAAAACTTCATGGTAGAAAATAATGATTGTGCCAGAAGGCATGAGATAGCTGCCAAGAGGACAAAGTTTGAAAAGCAGAATTTCAGTCTTTGAGAGTTCTAGCAAGAGGAAGGCAGATATCTAAAACTTTGAGCAACAGGCGTGACAAGTGAGATATCAAGGGAGAGAAAGTTATGAGAACCAGGGAACCAAAGTGGGAGACTACTACATCAATGGCCCCCAATGTATCACACTTCCTACTGCTCACACCCTTTCATAACCCCTCCCCTTGGATCTGAGCTGCCCCTGTAACCTGGCAGAAAAGATGCTGTGCTAATTTCAAAAGGAGGCCTAAATAAAGTCTGGTAGTTTCTGCTTTTGCATTCTGGGGGTAGGTAACCATAATGTAGGAAACCTGACTTCTGTGGACCAGAGAAGTAAGACCCAACTGATTATATGCAAAGGCCACATGGAGAAGAACCTAGGAATCTTGTGAGCAGAGGTGCTCTTTGAATACTGCCCCAACTGAGTATCAATTCTCCAGCCACATTAGTGTGCTATCTTGGAAGTTTGTACCATGTAGAAGAGACTCACATGGATCTTTCTGTGTCACAGACAAATTAAAGAATTAAGCAAATAGATGATTGTTGCTTGAACCACTGAGTTTTGAGGAGAATAGATAAACTCATGGTAAAAACTATTTAAGAATGAGGGTCTAAATGGAGCTTGAGAAGATATCTTGCTGTTTCCCATGTTAATAACTTAAGGCTCCTAAAAATCTCCCTGAGGGGTTCAGGAACAGAAACTAAACAGGCATAATGCCACCACCCATTTCCGAATTGTAATGAAAATATTCCTAATCACACAAACCTCACCTTAAAAAACACAGCAATTCACCAAATCTGAGTACATTAACTGGTATGCAGTGCAATTTGTAGCCTCTATTCCTTTGATGTTCAGGGTTGCTAGTTCCCACTACATTCCCCATATATCCATCTCCATTGGGGTGGTCTTATGCTGTTTCTCTGTCTTGCATATACAGTAGCCAACAGGGTAGGCACATATGCAGACATATATTCCACAGAGGACAACAATAACAGAGACCATGATTTTCAGATTTCTTGGGGTCAGTCAACACTAGCTCTAAGACAACATTGGAAAAGGAAGTACTATGCAGAAAATTTCAACTGGACATAGTGTTACAGTCACGTGTGTAAGACCTGATGATTTTCCCTTCTTATTATATATGTCAGTATGCAGGTGCAAATGAGATAACAGTTTTCAAGGTCCATAAGGAGTGCAAGGCTTTGGAGAAAATCTGCAAGATCTCTCTATCCTTCTACATCCAGGAAGAACATAACCCTAACCATTCCCTTGCTGTACAAAAACTTAGGGAAAAGCATTAAGCATTGTCCAGCATTAAGCATCTGTCCAGCTAAAGCTGCTATAACTACTGTAACTAACAGGAGCTTCAGCCACAGGATGCCACTTCTATTTCCACAGAAACAGACAGACTTTCAGCAAATGTAAAAATAATTTTGCAGCTTCCTTTGAGCCAAAACTCACCATCAGCTGATACACAGTTTAGGGGCCCCGTCGACATGTGTCTGAAGAAGGGGTGGATTAATAATAGCTTACATTTCTATAGTGCTTTTCATCCCAAAGGATCCCAGAAAAGGGAAACAAGCTGTATCTTTTCTCCTTGTTTAAAGGAAGAACCCTAGTGAATTTCAAAGCAATCCTAAACACTAGAACTGATTACAAAGAAATTCAATTTTTTAAAGTGTCAGGACATAATTATTATTTTTTAAAACTTAAATAGTATCCACATTGCTCCTGAGAGCTCACAAAGAAATGCCACCATCACCATTTAGGAGGCTATCATCTCTTTCCAACAAAGACAACAGTTGCAGTGCCAGAAGATTTAGAGACATAATGGGTGAAGAGTTAAAAATAATAATAATAATTAACAAGTGCACAGGAAGCTCCATCTGGAGCGTCTGATAACACAGTGGGAGATAGATACAGATGGGAAAAGGTGGGTGGCACAGGGTAGAGCTCGTCCTGATATCATGGGTTTAGGACCCCAGCCATGCTCAGATTTGTATAGGCTTTGGTTCTTTCCACTCACTGTTATTCAAATGGAAAAAGCCAGGTCAGAGTCAGCATGTTTTACCTATATCCAGGAGATCTGGACTGTCTCTAGATCACAGTATTATTCTGTCTAACAATACATTTAACAGTATTTGATAATCCTAGATTAATATATCTTTTAATTCTCTAAAGTACAAATTCTTTCTTATCTTGAACCCAAGTAATTTGCATATACTTCTACATAGTAATTCCAGGCACAATGCTGCTTATTCTGAGCTTTTCCCTCTGATTGGCAGCTAATTAGAATCTTGAGATGTTGGCAGGTGTCGAGATGAAAAGACATCATAAACCCGGCTGCAGCATAGACAATAGATTTTAATCATCTGTTTAAGTCACACAGTTCCCAACCATCTCGTGCTTTAAGGATGAATATCTTCGTGATCCTGGAGGAGTCACGAGCAAGGAGGACCTCTGCTATTAAAAAAGAACCAACATCTTTAGAAGGATGGCAAAAGTACACTTTAAAAAATGGCAAAATCAAAAAGAGCTACCAGAATGATATTTAAAACAGGATTTCTTTATTTCAATGTTTTCTTTCTACAGAGATGCCAAATTAGCATGGGATGGACACATATCCCCACCCTCCCATCTGCCATTGTTAGCGAATGTGATCTTAGGATGAATACAGCAGAAAAGTAAGCTGTTGAGAAGATAGAATAATCCAGTCTGAGAAACAAAACATACTAAGTGCAATTGTGACTCTACATAATGTCATTCTTTGCCTTTAGTGTCACAATTTGAGATTCTAATATATACCACTTACTTGATATTCATCATGGGGATTACATTCTCAACATAGGAGAGTACGTAAAGGGGAAACTTCTCCCACTGTGTCAGTGGGAAGAAAGGCCTGTCACCGTGACTGCTTCACACACCCTTCTCCCACGGAGGGTTCTATGAACTCCAAAGATATCTCCTGTCAACTTGATTTTTCCAAAAAAGGTATTGATTTCCTAAATATTCATGGAGAATTCACTGTTTGCATAGACTTGGGTTTGGTAAGGAGATATAAAAATGAGAAGCTAAAAAAATAGGATATATATGCATTAGAACAAATAATACAATATAAGAAATGCCTTAACGTGTAAAAACTCTTAGAGCTACGAACACACTGAAAATAGTGCTGTCACTTAACAAAAGGAGAGAACTGTGAAGCCAAGTATTACTTCAAGTTATATCTCAGGTATCATAAGTGACACATGATCATCTTATATAACCTGAAAGATAGTCCCTATATTAATCTGTGTATGAAACATAACCGAAATTTAATTTTTTTTCCTTTCTGGTTACTTCATGTGCATGTGGTGCACACGCGTGCACACGCACACACACACACACACACACACAGAGTGTAGAAATAGAAAAAAAAAAGTTCTGCTGTAGTCTTCCTATTCCAGAGGACTGTCTTTCACATTCACTGGGTCTACCCATCTCACTTTGGAGATCACTAGCCTATTGTACTTATTTTAGGGGAAAAAGGAGGGGGTTGGGAATTTAGCTCAGTGGCAGAGTGCTTGCCTCCAAAAGCAAGGCCCCGAGTTGGGTCCTCAGCCCTGGGGAAAAAAAAAAAAGAAGAAGAAGAAGGAGGAGGAGGAGGAAGAGAAGGAGAAGGAGAACAAGAAGGAGAAGTGGGAGGGGGTAGGGGAGAGGGAGGAGGTGAAGAAGAAAAAGAAACTATTAAAAAAATTTTTGAGCCTGGGAGAGACATTAGGGCAATATTTTTGGAAAATATGCTATTTAAGATGGATTTAATGCTATGATTGCAAGGTAGAAAAATTAGGAGGCCAGTGCAATAAGGTAAAAATAAGGTGTTGTAAATGAATATTAGTATGAAATGTGAATGGAAACAAAAAACAAGTCTCTCATCTGCTAAAGAAGAATGTACATAACTTGCAATGCATTCATTTACCACTGAGATTTGGGAAGGGTAGGATGAGGACAATTGATATAGTATGTGTTCTTTGGTTACATTACACCAAATTACCAGAATGTTTGCATGTCCCTTGGGAAAACAGGGTGCTGAAATGTCATAATTACTCAAATAAACATTCTAGAGAAATTAAAGCAGCACACGTAAACATACGGGATTCACCTGCCTAATTAAAATCCTAGTGAGCCACCAACGGCTTAAACTGTAAGAGTTCAGCGACTGCCAGAAGGAAACAGCAAATTCAATGCTCCAAATAGAAACATCTGAAATTTATTCCAGTTGATAATTTCAATCAAAAAGTGTAAACTATTTGATATCCAAAAATTATAATAAAATTTAGACATATAGAATGATTTGGCCCAAAGAGACTTCAGTGAACTAGATCATACTCATTGATAATATACCAGAGCAGTGAAAAAAACAGGGCACAATGAGGAGCAAAACCATTCCACACTATTTAAAATGTATATTAAACTAATTTTTTAGTATTTAGTTATTTTTTAAATAGTACATACTCAGGATTAAGTCTCTTTTTTTGAGAGAGAGAATCAATTTTTTATTTAGTTTTTCATGTGACTTTTATTGCCCTGTCACTCTGTTGTATATGTGGTGCTGGGGTTTGAACCCATGTCTTTGCACATGTTAGGCAAGTGCTGCAACTGCTGAGCCACTGCTCCAGCCCTATGGGTTAAGTATTAAATAAAAGCTCTATCTTGCCCTACAACTACTCAGTTTCCCATTTTTCTCCCTATAATCATTAAGTAATTTAGTGATTACAGAAAAATCTCTAGAAAAGCTGTTATTTTTCATTTAATATCTTTAAATATTATATTTTCACATTATGCTATGAGAAATGAAGACTCATCTGTTTCTGAATACTGCCAACCTGTTTTCCCCAACCTACCAGAGCCTTATCCAGTGGTCAGGTGGAGTCAGCTCATGCCAGTCTGCAAGAGTCAATACTTTCAGGAATTTTGAAAGCAATTGTTAAAAATAGCACAAACATACAACACAATAGACTGTATTAAAATAAAGGCAATAGGGGCCGGAGCAGTGGCTCGGCAGTTACAGCACTTGCCTGGCAGGCACAAGTTTGAACCCCAGTACCACATACACAATAAAGTGTTCAAGGAATGAAAGTCACATGAAAAACTAAATAAAAATTGCTTCTCTCTTTCTCTCTCTCTCACTGTCTGTTCCCTCTTTCTAAATAAATAAATGAATGAATGAATGAAATAAACATTCAAAACTTACTTTTTCTAATTACATTAGTGAATTTTGCTATTATCTAGGCTCCTGAGATTATTTATGCTTATTCTATCTGCATGGCAGAAATATTATACCATGGTATGCTGTTATGCATATCTTCCCAACTGTCCAGTATAAACACTTTTTTTTATTTGTTCAACATAATATTACATATTGGAGGAAACTGTTACATATTCATGCATACATGGATAGTGACATAGTGAGATAGTCAGTTGAGGCCA